>JAOTAV010031644.1:0-19979 GCA_026546445.1 Cyclargus thomasi
ACAATGCTTCGAAAAACCTTCTTCTGTGGGCTGAGTTTTATAAGCCAAAAAGGTCACCGTCGTAGTCTCTAATATTTATTATGTTCGCTTTAAAATAGTTTTCGTTCGAAGACCAAGATAATCCCTAACATAGTAGTATTTACTAACAAGCTAAATGTCCAGAACAGAAAACCCGACTGCGGGACCATTGCAGTTTAAACATCATTTTTAGAATAGCTATTTAAAGTCCTTCATTTTGACACCTTACTCGACGTCAAAAATTTTTTTCCGCCCGGAAAAAAATTTTTCGAACCTCACAATTATTTTGACTTCGAAATTTCAATTTTATTAAATTTTTTAATGTACCCAGTGTCACTTACGCTATCAAGACAAATCTAACGATACCTTATACACTAAAATCTGGCACAGTCTGGTAAAAAGGCTTTTGTTGTGAATGTTAGGGCCTAGTTAATAAAGAATTCTCTCTGTAGTAATCTCAGGCCAGGGCTTTATGACGCCGTATAGCTCCGAAATAAGTCTCAAACTAAATCCTACTTAAGACAAATTAAATAAGCCTCATACTCCGTCTCGTCTTACTTTTATTGTATATACTTTCTTTAATAAACGAGCTGGTCGATATACCGACTAATAATTGGGTAGAAAATGTTTGTGTAAAAGATTATAATTTCGATAGGAGGTAAACTTTTTCAATAAAATATTATCACTGAGCAACTACACCGATCGGTTTTTAGCAATATCTACCGATCAATGCTAAGATGAGGGCATATCGACGACTTTCAAAACTACCATAGCGCGATCGAAGATTTGCTGTCTGCGCGCACTAATTTCAGCAGAAACAGAAAGTGACTCGCATATTAAGTTCCATTTGCCTCCCCCCCCCCTCACCCCTCCCCCCTGAGGATCATACGTTCGGCGTAGTTTCTCGGAATAAGATATGACATGTAGATTGTGTTCCCCGAACGCCGAATTACGGACGTGCTGCGCCGAGACTGTGTTAATATTTGATGTGAAGTGAGCTGCGAGCGCCGCATTCACGTACAATGTCGTTATACTGACACTTTATAGAGACGTTTTGACTAAATATCTTTTAAACTGTGGTTATTACGCGCGTTCGGTGAATATTTTTCTGTGGAAGTGTTTTGTCGGCGTAGTTTTGATCGGAAATTATAATAACGCCTCCGCGGTCTACTGGTGAAGAGCTCGTCGCCTCTTCACCCAGAGGTCGCGGGTTTGATTCCCGCGTTGGAAACATTATTTCCAAGTTTGGTTAGAACAATGCCGGCTGCCGGCAATCTGATAAGTAAGATGATCCATGCGTCGGATGGACATGAAAGTCTGACGAGAGATAAGGTGCAGAGGGGCTATTATGACCATTACAAACCTGCATGGTTCCAGGTAATTCAATATACGCCCAATAATTGCCTTGTTCTTTTTTCGTATTACAACGTCTTATTACAATAATAACTGAATTAATACTAGTTTGGTTGTCTATGAATGGATTTTAAACAAGTTGGTCCTGCGCTTTATCTCTCGTCAGTCGTGTCGGTCGATTGTCCCACTCGGTCATGAGAGTAAAAGAAGACAGAGTGCTTTTGTGTACTGCGCACACACTAGGATAACTGGCCTAGTTTCTATGAAACCGGCCACCGTCACCGAAACTGTTGTGGAAGTTATATAATTGTAATCGTTACTTATCTGTAATAGATTAATTAATTAATAATCAGTAGAGAGATTATAAGTTGGTGCTATTTCGTACTTGTATCTCCTCGCCCGTCCACCCGCGCTACATTGTCGATGGAGGTCTTGACGCTGGAGGCCTATTGTATAATTGCCTTTATAATTTTTAAAAATTATTGAAATCTATGTCATTATATAAAATCCTTTGTCCTGTACTATATGCATTTAGAAATCAACGTACAGCCTAAACCACTGATCGTAGAAATATGAAATTTTGGAGGATTGTTCTCCGCATGACGAAGGCGATTAATAAAAAGGGATTTATTGAAATTCGTCTTCTAAGAGGGTAAAAAGGGGGGTTTAAAGTTGGTGTAGGAGTACGCGATTCTGTGGTCCAATATATTATAAGATTCAACGATCCAATATAACATAAGATTCAACGATCCAATATAACATAAGATTCAACGATCCAATTTAACATTAGATTCAACGAACTTATATTCAATACTAGTTGATGCCCGCAACTTCGTTGCGCGAAAATTTGTTGGAAGACACACAGTGAACCGTACATTTTTCCGAGATAAAAAGTATCCTATGTGTTGCCTAGACTTAATAACTATGAAATAAAAAAAGATTTATTCGAATCCGTTAAGTAGTTCCGGAGATTTTTTTTGTTGATGTTTGTTCTATTACTGTTCCTAAGCCCCTCACATTGATTAGTTTATAAAAATATTAATTGTACAGACACCAATATTACTGTTTTATTATATGTATAGAATAGATATTCAGGGACATTCAAAATTCGACCTTATGTACCACATTCAAAGTACAATTTTAACATAAAATAACATAAAGCTGTGTTGTTTACCAACCTACTCGAAATTAATTGTATATTCATATTAAAGAGAATTTTTGTTGAGCGGGTTTTGTTAGCGTTTTAATAATGTTTGTTGATTCGTGAAAACAGCTCGGTGCTGTTCAAATTGTTTTAAAGTTTATACTGGGTTTGAATAACATTCAAATTTAATTTAATCTAGTTTGTACTTACGGCTTCGGTATTTGACTTACTAAAGATTAATTATTGCCTTCAAATATATTCTTTTGCATACTTAAAATATCTGACCTTTGATAAAAATCTGTTCAAATAACAAAGATATTCGTTTACTTGCTGCGTAAGTCTTATGCAATTATATATTTTAAGCCTCGCGCATACATTTTTTTATACTAAGAGCCCGTTCCGTCGTTATATTTGCTCTGACCCACACCCGACCACGACGAAGCAAAACGGATGTATGCCCCAACATGGACGTATGCCCCTTTCATTTCATTAATAACTGTAATAATTAATCCCACTAAAGACATTTTGTAAAAACGTAGGCCAAGTCTCGATGACGAAGAATTAAATCTAAAACAAGCAGCTCAATCGAGACTTGGCCTGCTTTTTTACAGAATGTTTTTTATAGGATTTCACGTCTTTTTGTAGAAATGTTCTTTTTTATTTAGTTTTTTTTTTTAGGTTTCCGTACCCTTTGATTATTAGGACATCCTGTTTCTAATAGTTCGGTGTCTGTCCGTCTGTCTGTTTTCAGGCTCTATCTTAAGAAAATTTTCACATTCTGTATTTCTATTCTTGCTATGACCACAAATTATAAAAACCAAATAAATTAAATATTTAAGGAGTTTCGCATAATAACATCATCAAGATATATAAATTTTGCCTAATTAAAAATTACAAAAAAAAAAATATTGTCCTAGTTTTATAATTTTCCCTTTATATGACCATTAAACCCTAGCTCTGTACCGAATTTCAGATCTCTGAGTTAATGGGAAGTTTTCTTTTGATTATCATAAATGAGTGAGCGTCCAAAATTCGAAATTTTGCTATCGCTTAACTTCAGAACTAAGTGACCTAAGACTTAAATTTTCGATTTTTAAGCATGTATTACGAGATTACTAGATGGAGAAAATTTCAGCTATTACCCAGAGGTTCTCATATAAGGGACTGAAAATGCGGCAAAATATTTCAAAAAAACACTTATCTTAACTTAACTTAACAATTTAATACAATAGATAGGAAATATAAAAATAGATTTAAATACAAAAATACACAAATCTCCTTAAATCTCAACATAAACAATATAAATAAAATAACAAAACGTTCTATGACAAACAACAAAATGCGGCTGTTGTGAATTCCCGCAGTGAACACGAAAATAAATCTATTGGATGTCTTACTGCCTCAACCTCGTATCTCAAAAATGGCTACATTTCATTGGACAAGAAAAAACTGTTTTTTTTTCTTAGTCATAAGTAAATTGTTTCTTATTAAATAACCTCATATTTAGTTTGTACAATTACTAAGAAAAAATATATAATCAGTTTTTTTTTTGTCTAATAAATATAGCCATTTCTGAGATACGAGGTTAAGGCAGTTAGACATCGAATTTGGTTAGACAAAATGTTGAGCAAGTGTAGTCGATTGTTCTCGTATAGCTTCTATTCTATTCCTTATCAATCTCGTACATTTAACGGCGCTGTTATGATAATGAGGGCCATAAAGTAGAGCTTCACTCGAGTCGTTAAAAGCAAATAGATATTTTGGGGAAGTAGGAAGTAGGTTTGTGGGGCGCGGCGTCTCCGAGCAGGGCCGTAATTAGAGCGGCCGGGGGGCGGGGGGTGGGGGCACGCACGTGGGCACCGATATGGGCAACGTATCGCCCCGGCCGAGCAAACACGCCGTGTGGATATTTGCAGTGCAGTTGCGAGCTTTACGTTAAATGCGATTTACGGGATAGAACCGATATTACGATGCTCGGATGCGGCCGCTGCTTCGATACTAAACCGTATATGAGTTCTGTATGCACTTTGGTTTCATAACAAACTTTATTTTGTATTTTTGGGATAATATCCAGCTTTCGTCTGTCGTTTGGTTAATGTGGAATACGAAAATCACAAAAAAAATTAATTCCCTAAATATTCGTGAAGTCCAGAGAAAGGTCAAGTCATTTTAATATAAATCGATCTTAAGAGGTGAAGTTTAAATAACAATTTGAACTTTAGTTTATGCTTCTGTGGCTCTACCATGACTTTAAAGCTATGGTATTTGTCGATACTCGACGACTACTTAAGAGGGCGATAAAAGCAAAATTTACTATTGCAGTTTTATACTTGATAATAAGCTGCGAATCATTACATTTTTTAAACATAGAATGCTGCAGTATTTTAGTAGCGAAAACACGATAGCTTAAATTTTTTTTCGATTAAAAATTTCTCTAATTTTCACGCATATTTCTTCGTTTCACATTCGTATTTACAACGGAGCATTCGACGGATTCAGTATTTTAACACATGGTACAAATAAAATTCTGTTACCGAGTTCCTAAAGAAATTCCGATTTTCTTAATTTTGTTTATTCCTCGAATTATAAAGAAAAAGTTTTCGCGGCGATTCCGCGTCGTTCTGTCTCACCTGGCATATGAATGACGATCGTAAGTGTTAAGAGAGAAAGACGATGTTTTTTTTATTTTGCTTTATTCCCCCCGTTAAATTTCAGGTAGCATAGGCGCACAAGTGCTGTTCAATTTTGCCATACTAAAAAATTACGTTTTTGCTTTAAACTCATGGTAAAGCCACAATTCAATAAATATCTAAAGTGATCTGTACAGTTATCTGCTCAAATAGATCTCAAATACAGGAAATTAATTCCTCGTCTTCGAACCCTTTGAGTTGTTACAATGCGAACTGTCGGCGCTCGGCGCTCGGGAGAGACAACACAATCAGCGCTGACAGCCCAACTTACTTCGCTTTGAACCCACAAATCAACCCGACAATGGACCTCGATGAATAGCGCCGAAGTGCCCCCGGGCCCCCGCGTGCCCCTCGCCCCGCACCCCGCAGCTAGCTCCGCCGCTGGCGCGGGCTTTTAGTGGAGTTTTTAATTAATAAACTTTTATCAATACCGCGGGGCGATCTTACATCTGGCAACTTACAGTTTATCTAACTCCGAACTTCCGATAGAATCGACTGGAACCCGAAATAATGAAGCCGCCCCGAACGAACATTGATATAATTCGATCTGATTTATTCGACTCGGCGTTTTGCGTTTTACGCATTTGTATTAAATAATACAGTAAAAAATCTGGCGTTTCATGTCGCAGTTAAAATGTAGTCGGTTTAAAAACCCGTTAAATACGCCGTTAAAGTATCGGAGTAAATTGTTCAGAATTAATCCGCAGCCGGCAGCGTCCCCTTTAGCGCCCCCTTCCCCGTGCAGTGTCGCGTCAAGCTGCTACAGATTTGTGGAGTTTTTATTCATTTATACTTTTTAGGACTGCTATTCATATAAAAAATATCGCGGAACTACCAGAAAACTTGTCACATTTCCTTTGGCAAGTATTTTTAACTACGTAATACCCGTAAGTCCGGTACACTAAAACTAGCTATGACGCAGGAACCATACATTTTTCTGCGATAAAAATTATACCCTTTAACCAGGGCCTGATTAGCTAATATGCTAAATAGACTGCAGCCTAAGGCGCTAAATTCGTGTCTTCGTTGCACTATAATAATAATATCTCTGGACGCACACACCACGTCAGCCTGGTCCCGTGGTAAGTACCCGAGGAACTTGTGTTACAGGTACCAGACAACGCAAATACATTTAATACTTTTATACATATTCAAGATTTTTTTGTATGATACACTTATTTAATACACATCCAAGACCTAGGAACATTGAAAAACTTTTTGTTCCGTCGGCGGGATTCGAACTCGCGACCCCCGGCTTAAGTTACCAAAGTGCTTACCAACTGACACACAGAGATCGTCGAATCTCGAAATTTGATGACTAGCCTAGGGCGCTCAGAACTCTTGATCAGGCCCTGCCTTTACCGGCACTCAAAGTATTACCATAACAAACTTTAGCAAAATCGGTTCAACGGTTTGAGCCTGCAGAGCTAACACACAAACTTACTGATCTATACTATTAGAATGGATTAAGTATTCCGTTTCTTTTCAGTTATCTAGCTTCAGAGTTACAGAAACTTAGTTACTTAAATTTCGATCAACAAAATCAACAACATTACCCAACAACAACAACAAAATGACAACAACATCAATCACAAGATACGTGTCCAAAAACAAAAAACCCGACTGCAAGGATCCTTCTCTCAAGCCAAAATCCATCAAGCCGTTTAGGCTGCAGAGTGTTCCAAACAATTATATATACAAACGTACATACGCTCAAAAACATTACCCTCCTTCTGTCGCAGTCCGGTAAAAACCAAAGCAAAGATGACAACGCTCTATCATCATAGAATAAATAATAACCATCTACCTCAAGTCCAACAAATAAGGTCAAAGACCAGCTGTCCTGAACCTAATGAAACCCAGCATTTTCCTAAAAATACAAGAAGAAAAGCCATTTTCCGGGAGGATAAGGAGCCTATCCTTATATAATTGTCGTTTTCGGGCTAATGTCGAATGAAAACAACCTTCTAATTAAGACCTTTTCCTAAAACCTCGCAGACGGAACACAAGCGAACTCACCTTTGTATTCAACTTGTCACTTTGTATTCGCCAGATATCAATTCAGCATAATTATCACACTTTTGAGGCTATAAAAATGAAGCATTAATAATATTTCTGATATTGCAAAGAATTAGGAGGTTATTTTAAATTTTGCTTTTGATTTTAACCTTACGTAATAGACTTATTCCCATATCGATTTACAATATCATCTTGTTCGCATCAACATTAACATGTTATCTCGAACTATGTTAAGTCCATCACGCTGTAGACACTACAGCTACTACACTATTTTTAGTTGTTTTTATTATTATCATATGTATTAAACAATTTTACATTTGAGCGTTTTCGCACCCTTTTTTTTCTGTTACCGCGTGTACGAAATCTGCATCCAATAATGCTGCCACAAGGCCTTTATGAGGGATAGGGGGAATTGGTGAAGTTGGGCCATCGGTAAACTCACTCACTGAACGAAACGCAGCACAACGACGTTACACACAATTGTCAAAAGCAAAATTTTGCAATACTAACAGCAACAATATTAATACGTAATAAAAAAATCTAAGCTAATGCACACTGCATCTGTGCAAAAGTAATAACCCTGTAACGACAGCAAGCACGAGACACACAGTGATTTGAAATTAGTATGGACGTAAGTGTTATTGTGTATCGCTTCTGTCAGTAGTGTCCGGTCTGCGCGGTGTGATTCGGAAAGTGTCGTGCCACTCTGTATGGTAATTTAATGTTTACGTCCGCGAGATAAGCGCACCGAATTAAACGTGGGCCTCGTTCCCGAAATGAAAACACTAGTAATGTCTTTTATAACAAATACGCCATTTTAATTAAGAGACAGACATTAAAATATCATATTGAAATTCGAAACGAATTCGGAAAAGTCGCCTGAATTTCCCGCTTCGTGTTACGTTTTCTGGCTGCAATATGTATATCTTATTTCATTAACAGCTGTTCTCGGTACACAAATTTTATTTCGTGTTGCAATTGTTATCGCTTCTTGAAAAATATTTTTTTATTACTCGCTTGTAATCTGACTAACAAAACTTTAATTACAATTTTATTACCCGACTGCTCCAGAAGGAAGTTTTTCGAGCGTATGTATGTACGTATGTATGTATGGGTGTATGTATGAATGGGTGTATGTATGTCAATTTCTTTGGCACGCCCTACAGCCCAAACGGCTGGATGGATTTTAACATGTACGGTGTATTTGGATTTGACTAAACTGTAGTAGTGACATAGTCTATATACATTTTCAAAATGGCGCCCGCGAACGCGGCGATGGGATTAAGATTCGCAGTCGCTTTCTGGAATATTGAATACGTCACATGACAGAAAGGTACAGTGAGCCTTGATTAGTTAAACATTGCTTAAATAATTTTGTAAATAATAGGGTAAGTTTCGGTTGATGTTACTGTCTAACTCAATTTGCTATGCATCCAACTGTGGCCTAAACAAAAAAAATCGAAGATTTTAAAACCGTCCGTACGTGTAAGGCCCAAAGGAACTGAGCGAGATGTTATGCTTAGTCAGACCGATATATACCAACGGACCTAGAAAACTTCGATAGCGCGATGTAGCATAATGGCGCTAATTGTGAGAACCGCCACAATAGCAAATTATTTAAAGGTACCCTGCAGCGTTCAAAATTTTCTATTATCTTACTTAAAATTACAGATTAATAAGGGCTCACGAGCGAATATTTTTTTGCGGTTATGTCTGCTAGCGAACATTAGTTTTATGGTATCTTACTTAAAATATCAGAAACCATATAAAGACATATATTGAAGCTACTGTGGTCAGGCCCAAACCGAAAGATCTTATAGTCTTTCCGTAAAGTGTACCACAAAATATGTACTGGCGGTAGGATCGCTTGTCTATAATATTATTGAAAATGATAACAAGTGATTGTAGTGTGGTGTTGGGTGCAGTAGCTCGGTACTGATATGTACAGCTCAGTGACAGAAGGCTCCTGGCCGCGCGCCAGGCGACCGGCGCGACCGGCCGCGTACATTTCACGTGCCAAACACTGACTTATTGACTGATACTAACTTATTATATCGCTCGTAGTGTTATGCCCGAAATACACGAGGATAGTTTTTCCAATCAGGGGGGTTATTATGACCTCTTATTTCCAGCCAAGTTCCAGCAAGTTTACGAACTAGCTGTCAAACCAATTCTATTTAAGTTACGCCATCAAATGCTTAACTTTTATTATTTTAGCACACTTCATAATGTAATCTTTGTGTTTAGTTTAATAATTATTTATGTTTAATGTTAGTTAAATTCATAATGTCAATATCAGAAAATACTTCGTAATTACTAAGCTTACGATAAAATAGTAATTATTATGATTTCCGGAAGTTTCATTTTATGATTTTAGTCATACGACAGATAATTAACTGTATCCGGTTGGAAAGTTTTTTTTTATTTATTCTTGACCATGTACGTTTTTCCTTCAGTTAATAAGTTTTTACAATTTTACGATCCATAAACGATAAATGTTAAAGTATAGCTAAAGCAAGATAGATAAGCATAAACATCTAGCTTATTCTAATTATTTTACTATATTCTCATCACTAAAATAACCAATAAAGTAATAAACTATTTAACGATGTGACAACAAGCAGTATATAACAATAAATGAGATAAATAAAAAAATAATATAAATCTTCCGTACCATGTAATATTATAAATGCGAAAGTGTGTCTGTCAATCTGGCTGTTACCTCTTCACACTCAGACCGCTAAACCGATTTTGCTGAAATTTGGTATGGACATACTTCGAGTCCCGCGGAAGGACAAAGAATACTTTTATCCCGAAAATTGTACGGTTTCCTCGCGATAAACGAATTTTGGCACGAAGGCTTTGCATCCACCAAGGGCACCATCTAGTTTTTAAAAAATATATGATCGTTTGTAGTTAGGATATTTTACACATGAAATATGCACGACAACACAGAATTCATAATAAATACGACCTACGGGCCACGACACGTGAATACGTTGTGTTGAGTACAGATTGGGCCACGTAAGCATTTTCACCCTCACTGTAATGTGAAAATGAAAATATTTTGCCTCAATACCAACTTTTTATATTGAATTATAAAACAGGTAATGATAGTTCATAAGCACTACCAGTGAAGGTTTTTCCAAATTACTTATATGTTATACTATGGTTATACCGAACAAGATGTTGCTCGCGACTACTTCCGCGTGAATCTTTATAAAGTGTAAATCAGGATATTTACAACATTTTCTTATTACTGCTCGACTCCAATTGGTCATAGCGTATACAGTCTATAGCCTTTCTCGATAAATAGACTAACCAACAAAAATAATTTTAGTAGTTTTAGTAGTTTCTGGGATTAGCGCGTTCAAACAAACTGTTCAGCTTTTTCGGACGAGCCGTACTACACTTTACGGAAAAACTATAAGGTTTGGGCATTTGCATAGTAATTTAAGTGTATGTTTGATCAGAGAAGAAGCCAAGTGTGTATGTTTTTGCGACTTTCTTTTTTCTCTTGCATGAAATTGTATATCGTCTTTGAACAAGTGCGTCTAAGCTCAACCCGGACACCTTTACACCACCCAGAAGATCTTCGGACGCTCTTCAAACTAGGACAAATTCAGAAATATCCGGAGCAATGGCAACCCTACTTCAGATTTATTTTCTACTGAAAACTAATGATGGCAGAGCATAATGTCCGGCTAAACTGTTTCGGCATCCCCTGAGCGGATACCGCATCGAGTAACTCAAGTTATTAAATACAATAAAAGGGCGAAAACGTGGGGAAAGTGGGGCTAACGTTAGGCAAACAGTGGGCAACAGTCATTACGCGTTATCGCCGCAACAGAAAACTTCTACGTCATCCTCAATGGCGCCCATAACCTATTCCACTTGACAGTTACGATCTTTTATATCTACCCTCCGTACACTGACACGTGTATTTCAATTTTGTACCTTAACTTACTAGTTTAAAGTTTAAATTACCTTGTTGTGTACATGATTTAATGTTTAATGGATGTAAATTAAACGGCATTGCGCCCTATTTCGAAGACGATAAGTGTCATTATCGAGTGCTAAAATAAAATGTGTACAAGAGGCGAAGATGTAGCGTAGATTCGAGTCTCAAGAGCCTATTTAATAAGTGGAGTGAGCTTAATCTGTCATTATACTGTTAATTACCGCAAAATGTGAAGCGAAATGCTATTTGCTATTTTTCATTGTAATTAACACACCGTTAGTATTTAGAGCACTCTAGACACATACTTCTAGAGTACTCTAAATATGAATAAAGAAAGAAACTTTTCCTCACTTTAATTAGTACTAATCTCAGTGCCAGATTAACCCATAGGCTACAGGCTACAGCCTTGGGCGCGAAGATAATAAGGGGGGCCAAAATCTTGTCTTCGAATAATAATAATATCAATTGACGCTTCACACCACGTGAGTCTGGCCCCGTGCTAAGTACCCGAAGGACTTGTGTTGCAGGTACCAGACAACGGAAACATATTTTATGCTTTTATACAAAAAACATATTTAAGATTTTTATTATGTGATACACATTTAATACAGAACACATCCAAGACCCAGGAATATTGAAACACTTTTGCTCCGTCGGCGCGATCCGAACCCGCGACCCCCGGCTTGAGCTTACCAACTGAGCCACAGAGGTCGTCAATCTACTGAATCGAAAAAAACAAAGGTTGATTAACCTGGGGCAGCCAGACCACTTGATCAGTCCCTGACTATACCATAGTGCAGATTTCGCCCAATCTAGGCAGTAGTGTTAAAAAATTTGTCAAAAGTGTTTCTTTGTTGTTGTTAATCGCGGTTTGTGTAACTTAATCCCAATTTTTTAACACAGGGTTAATGACCACTATCGCCTAGAAAGGATGAAAGCAGCATAGTTGATGTTAAGTGTCTACACGTGCAAAAGCCGTATCCTCTTTACTTTCTCAAGAGTTTTCATAATATCAAATTTCCTCAAAATCGTTTAGTATGAACAGATTAACACGCAGACACACTTTCGTATAATTTGTCATGTTATTAGTGTGCGTAGTTTTTATATCTAGTTATTAACATAAAGCCTTTCTTTTTTGCGAAAGAAGCCCTTCATATAGATGTTCTGGCCGCCCTAGGCAGTGTTTTATCGCGGCGGTTCGTCACTTCCGGTGCACGCCGGAAGTAGTAAAGCCTCCGCCGCCCTCCGCCGCCCGCCCTACCGTAGGACCAGGCGGCTTTTGTTTCTGGTGGGCTTGTGAACAAGTATACATAACATTAATTCTAACTGATGCTTTATTTTTGAATTCGTTTGTTTCGAAATTTCAAGACTTTCCACTATATTTTTTTGAAATAGGTATATATCAATAATTTTTTTTAGTCAACATTTATTTCATCAACTAAATGTTGGAATCAAACCAAATAAATGGAAGTATGGTATACTTTTATACGATACTATTATTATAAATGCATAAGTGTGCTTGTTTGTTTGTCTTTCCTCTGCAATCCAATCAACTTTTTGCACTTAGTTTTTTTATTTGAAATGCTCTTGCCGCTGATATGTATTCGAGGGATTTATGTACAATATTATACACACACTTAGTTGATAGGCTGCTTTTGACCTTAGAAAATCATGATGACTCGAATGTCGGTTGATGCTGCATCGTAACAGAACATGAAAATTTAAAAAGCTCAACTTACAAAAGAACTTTTTTTTTATCTATTCAAGGTAGCCTAATGCACCTGAGACTTTTTAATATAATACATACGTTAAGTATTGAAGTTATTTACATACATTTTTTTATCATAAAATGCTGTATTCTATTTCAAGTTATATCGACACACGACGCGATAATGGATTTTTTGTGACACGAAAATAGATACACCCAGGGGGTCATACAAGAGAGATTAGCGTCAAGTTGGTATGTCGTGTACTCTGTAACGAATATTGTCTTTCCTACTCAAGTAATTTTACGACCTTCACAATATTATGTGCTAAAAACACATATTTTCCTTCAATTTTATTTTTAAGCAGCGTCTTTAGTCGATTGGGTATATATATATATGTATTATATAAGTACCTAAGTGTCTATGCAGGCAGGTTGACAAGAATCGTTAAGACACCAATGTCCTCAGTAGATAATATTTACTCATCTGTACCAGACTATAACATAGATTTTTGGGAAAGATGTTATGTAACATTACAATACTTATATTAAGGCTTCATTTATGTTAAGCCGCGATGGATGACCATGATTGTGATCATGATTGGGTGATCATCTAAAGCGAGATTGCTCATCTCAACTTCTTGAAAGGCACAAAACTGGAATAGGAAACGAGTGAATCCACCATTTGCTGAACAGTTAACAAGATAAGTGTCCAAAAACAGAAAACCTGACTTCAGGAACCATTGCTATTTAAACTTCAAGTTCCCTTATTTGATACCCTCCTCGACCTAAATTGGCGGAAAAAAGTTTTTGGAACCTCACAACTTTGACTTCAAAATCCGCCTTTTTTTCAACATTTTGACTTTTTAATGTACCCAGTGTCACTTGCGCTATCAAGATGAATGTAACGATACCTCATACTTTGAAATCTATCGAGCCGTTTAGGCTGCAGAGCGTGCAATTATACATACATAATATACATACATAGTTTTTACCTTGCTTCTGACGCAGTCGGGTAAAAATAATGAGCTGCTGGATGAGGGAATAGGAATAGGGACAGGGGAGATTGGGAAGTTGAGCCACCGGTTAACTCACTTACTGAACGAAACAGCACAACACCGTTTCACGCGAGTTTTCTGTAAGGTCGTGGTATCACTCCGGTCGAACTGGCCCATTCGTGCCGAAGCATGGCTCTCCCACGGCAATCCTGGCGTGCCTTGGTCTATAGCAATACAATATACATCTATTGTAAATGGGCAATTGTAAATGGACAAGCTTTACACGTTCATAATCACTGGGGCTGCAAAGCAAACCGCATTGGCAGATAAGCACATAACCTTGGAGTATTAAACCACGAACACTTGAGCGAGGAATATTCAAAGCTCTGCATTCCAAATTCCGGCTACACTCACGCGCGAAAACCAAACGCTTATGATATCTTCAACACTCAATTAAATATTTACAAGGCCATTAGGAAAACGGAAAATTGGTGGGAAACAGCAATAAAGCGACATAACGCTTATATATGCACGTCGGGCGGAATTAACTTCCATCGTAAATTGGCCACGCAAACAAGTTTCAAATTGGCCCGTGGGGGCGACGCTTTCGCTAAATACCTATAAAAATGTCTACCCACCGTGAAATATTGTCACTAATAATGTGACCCGAGTTATAAAAGAAGTGCGGTTATAACAATCAGGGGGATTAGCCAAGATCTAAACGTTTTCGCTTTTCGTTCGTTACGCCTTATGTCACTTCCATACATTTTGTTTGGCGATTCTACAAAGAAGCGAAAAAGCTTAGATTTTAGGAAACCCCCCAGGTAAGCCTCTCATTTCGTAACAAATGTTAAATATTAAAAGATTGCAAAAAAAATGACACTGTCCCCTGAATCTTCCCAAAGTAGAATAGATTAAAAGATAAAAGACGAACAAAGGAAATCTTTCAGTTTTTCTATCAAATTTGTCAGTATTTCTATTTTTTCGTATACTCACGCTAATTTAGCTAATAGTAGTGAACGATTTAAATTTTTTATGAGTGTAGGAAACATAACTTATGCCGCTCCATCTACCTAAGAGATTCGCTGCTATCCTAATAGGCTAGGACGCTGCCCCCTATACAATACAATATAAGCAACACTTCATACGGAGGAATTCTTATGTCTTGTTTTTATTAATTGTATATTAATTATTTTCCGTCAGCGGGGGTAGATTTTTTAAACTCCAAATGAATGGTCAAGGCCGTTGGCGCCTGTATTCTCCTTGAAAGCCAACTAAAGTTACGGGCCTAAGCCCCCTCGTCTGCGCTTTAGTAAGACTCGCTGCGCTCACGCTTTGCACCACACAACAAAGTGGGAGTCTGTATAAATTGTAGCACTTACCGCGTCGAAACGGCGCATTTCGGCTGATACCGCACAGATACAGCCCTGATGTATCGCTGGATACGCGCGGAATATTTACCACCTAACTTCACAAGTAAAGATAGGCCACATTTCACGACAAACTCTACGTTAAAAACTCGTTGAGATTACTGCCAGATGCCAGATACTGCTGTCACTGATGGACTGGCTTGACGCGAGTGCCTGTACCGGCGTCTTTCCTACACTTGAAGTTGTGATTGACAACAATAAGTGTTGTGTTGTCACTTTGTAGTTGCCAATCGTCAAATTAAATCAAAGGTGTTAGATTTTTTTTTCGACACATCCGCTTAGATTGGGGGAAAACGCCGTACTAAATTTAGAGATTTGTTACGCGTGGATCATGTATATCTTCCCAATGTGTGTTTATATCCTCAGCTATAAAAGTGAGAATGAAGAATGGGCATATATTTCAAAAGCAGTTTTGATTTCAAACGAGCTCACAGAAACCTCAGGAGCTGTCTCAATAAAACGTCTGGAATAGATCGTAACTCTTGTCTGATGTATATCTAGCGGACAGTGATAATTCTACTGCTTGAGAACGGCGGATGCTGTATGCATTTGTATAGGAATTAGCGATATAAATATACTTTAGCTTTATAGCTTCATCAGTATCATCACAGGGTTGTATTACAGGCTAACCAGTACCAGTAAAGAGCAAAACATTGAGGATACAGAGTTTCGAAAATCAAACATTTTGGCTTTACAGTTCCTAACAAACGATCGTGCGTTTAAGATGTACTGCAGCGCCATCTAGTAACAAGAAAAATTGAAAGAAGAAGTTCGTTGTATGAGAGTCACACATTAAATATTTAATTAAATTTGTTTTTAGTTATTGTTCGACTCTCTATTTCAAAAATTAGAAACTGTTGCTTCAAAATTCGTTTATCGCGGGGAAACTATACCTTTTTCCGTCATAAAAAGTATTCACCTCAGATCATACTGGGGTGGGCCGTGCGTCTATGCCCCCCTTACACGTCTTCGCTGTTATCAGCATAATATTAACGTCGGTATTTACTGCTGCGTGTCCGGATGACGTACGGCTTCCGTCGCTCCCGGCGGACGGTTCTGCTGACTACACTACGGTGAAAAGGGTTAAGGGTCGAAGATTTCATGTATTTTCTCTGTGACTATCTATTTTACTGTGTACTTAACTTGGTCTGCCTTGCTTTTATTAACGAGATTTAAAAAATTTACCAAACATCGCTGGTGTTTAATTTTTAACATAACTGCCGTCAACTTAGAAACGGGGCGTCAGAGACATATTATAATATTAATTATTAAATTTTGCTTTTGATAAAGAGTTTGACAGATTATAATTTATGGTGTATATGTCAAAAGTGTTAGGGCCTTTTTCACCGCTCAATGATTCAAAGTTCTCCAAACAACATCTGTCAAATAGAGTTATGGATAGACTATCTGTAAGCGGTGAAACAGGCTCTTAGAGTAGTCCTAATACATAGTACTTGTTAAATAATATTATATAACCAGTAAAAACACCTACTCATTTAAGCTGGGGTTAATTTATTCTAAGCCTGAGATTCTCAGGAAGAGTTTAGAGTAACATAAAACCAATTCTAGCAGTTTCTTTAAAGCGCATTTATATACCCGTATATCTTGTTTACTGCCGTTTTAAAGTAAAGAATTATTCAGAGCAAAAAGATAGCGATCGCAGGGGTGTAATTTCCTCGTGAAATATGTCGACAAATCCCCCGGGAGTCAACATTTTTGCCGAGCAGTCGTAAATCTGGGGTCGGAGGTCGGAGGTCTCGTCCCTGAGGAAGTGAGCAGATTAAGTGCGAGATGTCACTCGTGACAAATCATTTTCGGCGTGTCTGTGTTATCACTATCCGGGCGGTGATTTTGTTAGAAAGCGAAAACTTTTAAGTTAACATTATTATTATATTGCTGGCTACGAAGATCGGAACTTTAACTTTAGAGAACTTGATTCTGAGCCAGGTTCCGGATCTAAGTTGGTCGCGTTTTGTCGAACCCAGCAGATCTCGACTAACGTTGATTAGATGTAGTCAACTGGCCAAGCATCTGACGTAAGTCCGTTAACTGGGGATATCTTCTATGGTAAGAGTAGAAAGAACTTCAGAGAACTCGATTCGTAGATCTGTAATTTGGTCATCATACGCCATACATTGAAAATCAACATTCAACACACATGGGGGTTTTATATCGCCTCCTGTTCTTTTAAAAAGATTAGGTGTATCCTAGGAGGTCACATACTAAAAAGGTCGAGAACTACTGTAATCTATAACACCATCTGTTAATGCTAAACGTGCATATCCCGCAGTATACATCACTCCAAACCGCGGACTAATCTCCTTTCCCGCTCTGCGCCCATATATCAGAGAGAGACGACGTTTTTACGAGCTCTTAATCAAGAAATATACGATTGTGCGATTAAGGGGCACGATTTAGCGTCACGCTAATGCAGATCGCTATGATGTAGAGGCGGCTTAAGCCGGAATGCTCCTCTGGACAATGAAATATACCTGCAAATTAGGTGCGGTGCTACAGCTGGAATAGCTGAACAATGAGTGCTACAAGGGGGTTATTATGACCTCTTATTCCCAGCCAAGTTCCAGCCAGTCAGCAGTCACGTGACACTAGATACGTGAAGTTTGACGTTCCCTAATGACACCAACATGCTTAAAATCCATTGGTTGTCTATGAATGCGAGAGTGTGTTTGTCTGTCTGTCTATTCGTCTATTACCGCTTCACACTTGCGTGTGGAGATACGTAGAGTCCCGGGGAAGGATGTAGGATACTTTTTATCCTGGAAAAATGTTCGGTTCCCGCGCGATAATCGTATTTTGGTGAAAAAAACATCAAGTATATTTATAAAACAAGAAATGTTTTTGTCATCGTAAAATATATATTTGGGAGTTTATTTTAAAGTCTTTATATTATAAATATTTTTATATTTGATATAATGGTCACTTTAAGTTCGTGTTGATTTTGTACGAAAATGCTAATTAAGCAAACTAAAAGGATTTTTGTTATTGAAATCATTTTCGAGGGTCTTCGACACGGGGTTATAACGTCAAAATTATCAAATTAGTTTTAAAATTAAGTTTAATCATTATTCGACTTAAATAGCAACAAGAATACCTAATAATAAATTAAAATCTGAAGTGGTTGTTTATAAACTTCATAATGGTTGTATGGATAATATTAAATAAGAAATATAAAAATAAAAGTACCACCAAAAGATAGTTTATTAATATAATAATTATATTTTTTAAAGTTATAATAGCTCCATATAATATGAAATTAGGTATTATAAAATAATGTCTTACTTAATTTTTTAAAGGATTTATAACTGCTTTTAATTCTGTAGACACTTGTGTTTTTCATGTTAACAATATTTTTTATTTAGTTATTTTTTTTTTAATTTAACTAAAGCTATAATTGCTAAGTTACGTAAAGCAGGTACCATATTGACTTGCAATTATTATTATTAAATATTCAAAGGTCAAATAGCTTGACGCTATTAGCCGGGTGTTTTTCCGATAAATGGTAGGACATACCAAAGTTCTTTACACTTTGCTGATTAGCAACGCTTTAAACACACTTAGATGATCTTTATTCTCTCTACTTAAAGGATATGTCACACCTGTCAAAAATATTGACATGTAAATAAGAAAGTTTCAAGTTTAGTATACAGTGATTTTCGGCTAACTTCAAAAAGATAATTTACTGTCATTTCCTCGTATGTTATATAAATATAAAGACGCACTAATTTGAAAGTACTTAATATCAAAATAATGATACTTACGTGCCCATTTTCCTTTCGATTTGAAATCCACTTTATTTACGGCGGGACCGATCACAAACGTATACAGCACGTCGTAGAGTCGTTTAGCAAGATACAGCCCTAAGGCTATTACGACGATGTCCGAATTTCCAAAGGAAATCGACATTTTTGAGCACTTTTTGTTATTTTGAGGTTATGCGGAGAGAGTGATTTCACTCTTTCGATTGACACAGTTAACGCATGCGCACCGAGCGTCGACGGACAGTAATCTATCCGACGAAGAAAGTGCAGCTGGTTCGAACGTGGGAGAGGGATGGATGTAGCGCCGACTCCCTCGCACTGATAAAGCGCTTCCGCACGGCGAACGCTTCGAAACGCAAGTGAGCCAAAATTATATGCCCATTAATTTGTGGTCGTGTTAAACAGGTTCACGGAACGCGTAGTGGTGACGTCATTTCAATAGAAATATAAGTTCAATACTTATTAAAACAGCTTTTGCCTGCGGCTTCGCTCGCGTTGAGAATTTTTCATACAAACTTTCATCTCCTATTTTATCCTCTCGCGGGTAAAATTGTTCAAAATCCTTCCTTAATTAATGACTGCCTCATATGTTACAACAAATATCTGCATATTTTTAGCCCGATTCGTCTAGTGTTTTGTGGCTGTACGTAGTTTCATTGATCACTTATCACCATATTAATAGGGAATATGCATGGTTTTTCATATTTAATTAAATAAAGCTTACGTTATTGAAAAACGATGCAGTCCAATTAGTTTTTTTAATAAAATTGAAAACAACAAAGTTTAAATAGTCAGTTAGAGAGAAAGATCCGATATTAATTGTGACGTCAAATTCCATAAGCTGCATACAAAGTTCATACTAAATTACGTTTTAAGAGAAAG
>JAOTAV010031655.1:0-14381 GCA_026546445.1 Cyclargus thomasi
GCAAATGTCAACAAGGTGAGCAAAAATAGTACCTAACTAAAAAAGAGTAAGAAGCGAAAGGTAATATAGCCAAGAAAATTGAGTAAATATATAAATATATATAAATATGCCAAAGGAAGATCAAAGTCCAAATTATATTAATATAAAATTACGTTTACTAGAACAAATTTCGAATATATTTGAGAAGAATGACCAATTACTGTATAATACTTATGACGTAGAGGAATTAAAAGCTTCTAGATACATTAGTGAAAACGTTCATTATAACTGCGAAGAAGAATATACAAAGACGAATATAGTATTACTAGGTGCTCTACGGCAAAATAGAATGGAAAAGCTAACTGAAGAAGAGATAGGGTGTGAGAATATATACAGAAACACATATAAAAGAGATGATGATGGGAGGTATAGGAACAATTAAAAAGACGTCGTATGGAAAAAGAACTAAAACAAGGTGACTTAAATACATGTCAAAGTTTGATAGAAACGGTCAGTGATGATAAAATGAAAAAGCATGATATTAAGCCAGAGGGGAATAAAAAAAGAAAGTATAAAATTAAAGGAATATGAGCTGAATAATAAAGCAGAAAAAGATAGTGTCAATGTTATGAAAGAAATGGTAAAGCACTCAGAAGGTGGTCTCGATAGTCTAGAAGAGAATATTACAAGAGAAGAAACGTAAATGTTTTAGGAGATAACAGAGGAAACGGCAACTATAGATAAAGATGAACTAATACTAATTGATTGTATTGTACCAAAGATATTATATAAAAAAGAAGATATAAATAAAAGAAAAATTAGTGCTAGCGAATGTAATATGGGAATGAAGTGGCTCTTACATAACAACACATTTGTTGTGCAAGCGAGGTTGATATATTTAAATACTCTTAAATACAAATTGATTACACAGAGATGTCAGAAAAAAAAAGATATGAGATATGCAAAGAAAATAAATTTCGAGAAAATATTGAAACAAAGGAGAACTAAGTTTAAATGTAATGAAGAAATTCTAAGCATACAGTTATGGGGGCAGGGACGAAATCAAATAAGAAAGAAAGAGCGGGTAGAAACTTTATGACGTGTATAAGGATATATTGTGTCGTGTCATTAATATTCACCTAGAAAAGGACAATTTGGTACGTGTTGTGACAGTGAAGTAAATGTTGAAAGGACCCATTACCAAATGTGCTGCCTTCCAACGGACTGATATAATTATTTTTAGTTAATTTTGCTTGGTTTCAGTTTACTTATCTTTGAATTGTATTTTCTTGATTTTTGTTTACTAATGGTGTGTTTATATTCAGTTAGAGCTTAGAACCTCAATGTACTTCATTTATAACTTAACTAGTTAAGGACATTGATAAATGTCCATGGTGGGCGGTATGTTAGGCCGAATATATATATATAATCTACCTTTTCATGTTAAGAAAAAGATATTGTCAAATGTAATGTCAGAGTGAGTCTAAAAATAAGGCTTGTAAGAGCATCATGTGAAAGTTGGAATTAATAATTTATAACGCCTTACAGCCTCTAAGTTCTTAAAAGAACCTTTGAGTAGTTTAACAAACTGACCTGGGGACGTTAAAACTTCGTAATAACAATACTCGTATTGCAAAGGAATTGCGCCACCATACGTTTTAGTACATTTTGTTAAAAAATCGAATAGCTTTTATAAAAAAAGTTACTTCAAAGTTATTGCTAAGAGACCTTTTTAGGGCGACAGGTTAACATAAAATTTGGAATGGGGTACTTTGCCAGACGAGAAAGGATATTAGATACTTTTTATCCCGGAAAAGTTCGGCTTCCGCGCAATAAACTTCGGCGGAACGGAGTAGCGGACTTCACCTAGTTAAGAAATTAAGTTGCGTGCTATAAAAGCTTTAAGAATTGGGTGCGACCTGTTAGCTGAGCTTTTCTGTCGGGCTTTAGTAAGCTGATTAACATTTTAATAATGGATCTTAATAGGGAAGATGCGTGTTAAACAAAATTGATTGAATGCAAATTATTGTGATAGTAGGCTAAGGGCCTGTTTCACCGCTAACAGATAAAGTTTCTGTTAGGCTATTCACAACTTTTTTGACAGACTCTCCATACAACATCTGTCTAATAAAGTTGTGGATAGACTATCTGTAAGCGGTGAAACAGGCCCTAAAAGATATACAGAATCATTTGTTTTACTACACCCTGTATAGTTTTAGCCTAAATACAGTTTGCAATCAACGCCGCTCTGAACACGACACATTCTGTAGAGAGAATGCCATGCCATGCTCCATACACAGTACACTCAGACAAACAGATGCTGTGTATTATTATTGTGTATTATAAACGCTTTTCGCGTTTACTAGGATTTTTATATAGGATTTGTACATCTGACCGTGAGCATTGCTAGATGGCGCTGTACTAATCCCATATAAAATTCTATGTACAAGCGAAACGCGTTCACCATCGAATGTCAACAGAAAACTCGTCCTCGGCACTCAAATCTGTAGCTCTACCATTGCTTTATAGAATTATTATTCTAACATCTGCTTTATACTACTTGTACAGAGACAAAATAAATAAAAATCTGTTTTTCTTTGAGTTAAATGTTATTTAAGTTTTATCATTGTTTAAATACGAAGTTAAATCGCTTACAGAAGTAGAACATGTATTATTATTGTATAGTAGTTTCTATACGTAATTGGAATTGTAATCTTTTACTTTAATTTCTATTGTTCTTTTCATATTATGGACTTATTTGTCTGATAATAAATAATTTTTATTTGTATTTATTTTATTGTGTTGCCAGCCTTTTGAGAAAAAATAAGATAAATTGTGGTAATAGGAAACGAAAATAGGTGAAAAATGAGTAGCGACTAGGAAGTTGGGCTTCTATTAAACTTATTCTTTCGAGCACTGTTTAACGCGGGTTTATCTGGGTTACTCTCAATGAAACCGGTCACTGTCACCGGAACCGGCGCGGAAGGCATTCGTGACATTAATACGTTACCAAGTGTACAAACACTGCCTATATCTTGTGGCTTGTGTACTGAATTCCTGACCGTCGCCGCACACAGGCCGACCCTTGTGATTCTAGTTAACACGGTTTTGTGCTTGTGTTGTCATCATCATTATTTCATCCGTACTAATATTAAAAAATTGTAAAATACTTCATATTATAAATGTGAAAGTGTGTCTTTCTATCTGTTACCTCTTCACGCAAAAATCTCTGAACCGATTTCGCTGAAATTTGGTATGTTGGTACTTTGTGTCCCGGGGAAGGACACAGGATACTTTTTTCTCGAAAAAATGCACGGTTCCCGAGCGACAAACGAGTTTTAGCGGAGCGGATTTGCGGGCATCATCTAATTATCATCATACTTCACAAGACAAACAGTTATCGAAAAGTTGTGTGAACCTGCGAAGTTCCGAATTGTTTCTGGGTCAACGACACGAAAACTATTGATCGGAATATGCTAAAAATTTTGTAATTAGTAGGGTCTTAGCTGACCTCGATTTTAGCATACTTTTTAATTCGGTTGAAATAGCAACTGAAATATATTTTAATAGTTTCTTTCCTGTTTTTATGTCTCAAACTCAACATGAGTTTAAATCACAGTGAACATCTGCTTTTACTACTCGTGCAGAGACAAAGTAAATGACACTTTGTTTTTTTCCTTCGTGAAATGTTATTAAAGTTTTGTCATTACTTAAATCCGAAGTAAAATCTCGCTTACAGAAGTAGAACGGAAATGGAATATTCATTTCTTGTGCCTTTTTCGTCAGGGCTAATTTTCATTCGGCTACTTTTTAAATGAGGCCCATATTTTTTTTGATCGTTACAAACTTTTTCCATTATTATTCGTGCCGTCGGACATTGAAAAAGTGTTGCTGGCAATTGCTTTGCTCTAGTTTAGGTTACATTTTTCAAAGAACGTAAAAAAGTTGAACGTAGTCTCGCTATACAGTTTTGTGTCTATAGAGTCGGCCAGGCTGGTTTTCTTTACACGGTTTAAAATGCATTCACTGCTTATTATATCAGTTAACCAGATAGAAAGATATCGGTTCTTCTCTCGTGTTTAAATTAGCACTGAAACTATAATTTTGAACCGTGTTAGTACAGTCACCCTGGTCGACTCTAACACACATTGTGTGATATCAGCCTTTGGAAAGAGACAATCAACTAATGTCAGCTTTGTCACTGACCTCTATATTTCCGGTTTATGAGGCAACAGACAGACACACATTCGCATTTATAATATTTGTAAAGGTTTATTCAATCACTGTATTTATTTTTAGTTACTTATTGTTCAATACATAATACATTCATAGTTTTATAATACGCTACAAAACGTTTTCTTCGTTCAATTAGAATTTGAAGTAGATTTTTCCACTGAAAACTGTTTTATACATTGAAGACAAAGGCTGTGCTTTGTTCTGTCATATAATATGCCACATATTATGTAACATTGTATGCTACATACATTAAACAGAGTGCAGCCGTAATACGTTTTGCACATTTTTCTCTGTCATAGTTTTTCTCATAGCAGAAGTGTACAAAGACTCAAAGCCTTTTATTTATGTCATTGTTTGCATTTGAAAATGTAAATATATTCAGGTATGGAAATAAATTGAAATAAACATTTTTAGGTACTTAAAAATATTAACTCATTTCCGTATGCCTTTTTGATGTATCATGGCTCTACTTCATAATCGAAAATTACAGGCGATGTTATCATATTATAGGTCCCATCAGGACCTACTTTTGGCCAGGTACCAAAATAAGACTGTGGCGGTACCCACATTAAGCGTAATAATCCTGCATCGCGCTGTCGAAGTTTTCGAAACGCGGCGGTATATATACAACAGCTGAAATGTAGCACGTGGGCTTCGGCCTGGCCGAGTATAACACCTCTCTTTGTCGGAAGATCTTCCTTTACCCACCACGCTCATTCCCACAAAACTGTTTATGAATAATAACAGCCCATGTTCGCGTCGTGCTTGTAAATAAATTACCCTGTTAGCATCAGCTATGCAACGTCCTTGGCCTAGTGGGTGAGACCTTTGGTTCGCACTCGAAAGTGTGCAGGTTCAAACGTGTACCAATGAGACATTTTACAATCTCAAGTACATAATACGGATGCTCATTGCTGTGTTTCGTCCAGTGAATGAGCTTACTGGTGGCCTAACTTCCCTTATTCTCTTTCCCTATCCCCTCATAAAAAGCCGGCAACGCACTTGCGACGGCAGTTACTTTCCATTAGATAACCCGTCTGCTCGCTTGCCTCCTAAATATCATAAAAAACAAATGTCACTAAAAAGTTTAAGAAAATTCTGTTAATTTCATAAAATATCGTCTTTAGCCTTTGGTTACAATTACTAGATTTCAACTATTGGTTTTCAAAAAAAGGCAACTGTATTTGTAAATAAATAATAATTTTAATAAGATGCAATAAACAGGTAATTAACAACATCCCTCCATTGAAGAAGTTGTAAAAATTTCATCAAACAAATTTTCATGCTTTTATTTTACAACACAATTTTGAAGAAATTAATCATTTAGTCTTCCTCGAATCTTTTGATGGCGTTCCGAACGCTGTTATAAATTTAAAATTGCTTATTGTTTGGAACAATATTCTTTCTGTTTTTACTTTTTCAAACGTAAAATTTTTTTTTTTATTTGCTGTTCAATGTTTCTGGCTAAGATGTTCTTGTCTTTGTAAAATCCTGGCTCCTTCTTGTTTGTCTTTCTCGTTTTCTTGACACTGAATAGCTTTTTTTTGCTATTAGACTTTTTATTCCTACGTTTATACTCATTACTTTTATTAGGAGCCATTGTGGAAAACGATATGTTTTTAGAAAAAACTATAAGCCATCTAGATACATTTTAATTATAAATGTCTTTGATTTATCATATTGTCTAGTCTTTATCTTATAGACTACTAGCTGGTGCCCGCGACTTTGCCAGCTAGAATTCCAAAGTCGCGTAAAAAACATATGTTGGCGCCGTTGTAGTGCACGTGATGATTCAGAGATGGCGCTGTATGTAAAAAATATTTTCCCTGTTTTTCTGCTTTCCTTTTGAATTTTTTTCCGAATTTTCTTTGCTATAAGCCTCACGGAGGCCGAGACCTTTCCAACGAATGTAAAACCTTGGAAATTGGATCGTGCCTTTTGAAGACATAGCGTCAGGAAGAAAAACCCGACTTATTTTTATATAATAGGTAAATGACACACCACAGTGTGAAGTGTGAAGCTATTATTATATCATGAACCAACGTGGAGTGGTCATATTATAGGTTTGTCTATGATCATTGTCAATAGGGAATATGCATGATTTTTTAATTATTTATTTCAATAAATCCTACGTTATTGATAAACGATGTAGTTCAATTAGGTTTTTGATAAAATTGAAAACAAAGTTACAAGCATTTAAAGTAGTCAATTAGAAAGAGAGATCCGATATTGATTGTGACGTCACAGTCCATAAGCGATATACAAAGTTCATACTAAATTACGTTTTGAGAGAAAGAGATGGGTAGAAAACTTAAATCTCTAATATTTTACTTATTTCACAACAGAATAGAGAGATTTTTTTATCATTCTATATATCTTTCAGCCTACTATCATAATAATTAGCATTCAATAAATTTTGTTTGCTGCTGTTGCGCTTACGCCGTTTGTCATCCGAAAACGAGATCATTTCGGTCCGAAAAAATTCCCCTGACATAGGGCTTATTTTCCTCTACGTCACTAATGACAGTGACGACATTGATGATAGAGCTATGTCGCTAGAAAATGAAACTTATAGCGTAGATCATAAAGTTTCATTTTATCTGGCCGAAATAATATCGTTCTCGGTTGTCTTCGTTGGTGGAATATTATTACTATTTTATTTTTAAACACATATGTACTCAAATTATTATCCAAAAGCCTAAACTTAAACTTGGTTTTTCCGTCAAGTGTACCACAAAACTTGTACGGGGATTGTGATAGGGAGCGTTCGCTCGCTCAATGAAACGTCTTAAAGTGGTATTTTAATAGTCCAAAATGATTATTATCTTTGATGGTGAC
Source organism: Cyclargus thomasi (assembly GCA_026546445.1). Classification (NCBI taxonomy): domain Eukaryota; kingdom Metazoa; phylum Arthropoda; class Insecta; order Lepidoptera; family Lycaenidae; genus Cyclargus; species Cyclargus thomasi. Next base: position 7,054 of record JAOTAV010031655.1, read on the forward strand.
GGCCGATAGTGGACAAACGACCTTGTGGTTTTCCCCTCATCGAGAAAAGAGGCCGTATATCATGAAAGGCTTTTTTTTTTAAACAGAACCTTAAAATTTAGAGCGTGCGTGGCCTAATCGTCGCACTCGAGAGGGAGCAGGTTCGAACCCCGGTGGAGGCGTGTACCAATGAGACATTTTCCGATGTCAAGTACATAATACGGATGCTCATTGCCGTGGGAGAGTCCTGCTTCGGCACGAATGGGTCGGCTCGACCGGAGTAATACCACGGCCTCACTGAAAACTGTCGTGAAACGGCGTTGAACTGTGTTTAGTTCAGTAAGTGAGTTTACCGGTGACCCAACTTCCCTGATCCCCTATCCCTATTCCATCATTTAGGGCAACGCACTTGTGACTCTTCGGATGTCGCGAGTGTTGCTTTCCATCAGGTAGCCCGTCTGCTCACTTGCTCCAAAATATCATTAAAAAAAATCATTAAAAAAAAATTCAGTTAAAAAAAGTATTAGCAGCATTCAATTGAAACTAAAGTAACAGTTGAACTCGTTTGGAGTTCTTCTTTTACATACGCTTCGTTCATTTGACCTAAATTTTTCAATTGGAAGGTTCTGGAGAAGTAATTAATTATGTCTGTAGTGCTCGTGCAAACGAGCTGCACCACACAAGCTTTTAAACACCAGCTGTTTGTTGAAGCTGGAGGCGGACTGAGCATACTCAGCGCTTTATAACAAAATTTAAACTAATAACATAAAGCTGAAGAGTTTGTTTGTTTAAACGCGCTAATCTCAGAAACTACTGTCCGGAATTTAAAAATTATTTTTGTGTTGGTTAGTTCATTTATCGAGGAAGTCTGTAAGCTGTATAACATCACGCTACGACCATTAGGAGCCGAGCAGTAATAAAAAATGTTGTAAGAACGCGATAATTTATAAAGTTTCACGCGGACATAGTCGCGGGCAACAGATAGTGTTAGTATAAAATATTTCACTTCCAACATGACTCCCATTCAGTTTTTTCTCTCGTTACAAAATTACAACGTTTCGTGATATTTAGGTCACTTTGCAAGATTTTTTTTTGCTCATTTACGATGCAAATGAATGGATTTTAAGTTTTTTCGTTTAAGAGGTAATTTTTTGTTTTTCATCATTTATCCGAGTGTTTTTTTACACAGAATATTTTTATTACAGTTGATACCTCAACTAGGATATTCCTGTGTCTCAGACTATTAACCTTGACAAAGTCATTTTAGAAAAATGTAAAAAAAAAAACAACAAAATGTCCAAAAAACTGAAAACAAGTCAATTGTTACCGACACAAGCATCGATATTTTAGCTAGTTTTCTGTTAAGGTCAGTGACCTACATTGTAAAAAATGTAAATACTACACTGCCTGAATACTATTGCGTGTGATTGCATGAAATTTGTGTGGATTGGTCTCAAAATGAATGGAAACGGTCTCCCCACTGAGATTTAGTTCGCAACTTTATTGGAGCATCCAACTTTAGCGAATGTGAATGGTTTGAAGTTGCAGATGGGTTAGCAATCAGCCGCTAAACTATCAGCTTAACCTGCCGGAGTTTACATCAGTTCAGATAGACTGAAACTATTTCATAGGATAGATCTTGTTTGTGGATTTGTCTGCGCTGTGCTGTACCCGATTGCGTGATAGCCAAATAACCATACATTTTTCGCAGTAAACTAGCTTATTTAGCCATATAATCAACAGCCCAGCCTGCATGTTTACTAAACAGCGCCGGTCAATTAGTATCCTGAATGACATTCAGCCGTTGGGTCGAACAGCTAGGTAGGCCTTGTTTCATTAACGTTAAACTGCTTGTCTAGTCGTATTATTTGAATTTAGTTCCGATTTCTGCCACGTAGCGCCGTTACTGTCAAAATGGCGTCCGTATACAAAAACATGTAAATACCGTATAATTCACAAAATTCTAACGCAACAGTCAATGGAACAGTGTAATAACAATAATAATTTGAATTAAAAAAATAGTAGTCACACTTGAATTATAATCTTCTTGATCCTGACTATAGTTAAAAATATCAATTGATCGGGCTATTTGCTAAAGCTAAATTCTAGTATCGTAATTTTTTTTTAATTTTGGTCGGCTTATTAAGCGATTTGACTACGACGCATCCTTTGTACTTCCATACTAATATGAAATAAGTGAAAAGTGTGTTTGTTTATTTCTTTGTCTGTCCTTCACGCCCAAACGAAGTGACCAATTACTGTGTGACCAAAGTGACATTAAGCTTCTGGTCTTAGAAAAACATGTTCCCAGAGCCGTCTTACAAGAACATGCGCATTTTTACGCCCTTTTTTAGCCGACAGCTTTCCAGGTTTAAATAACCTGCAAGGATTCACGCAAGCACGAGCAAAGCAACAGGCAAAAGCCAGTGAAAGTATATTAACTGTTTTCGTTTTGCTTTAATTTAAGGAGGTTATAATAAAATGCCGATATTAACAGAAATGTCTGGTTTACACGTATTAAGTAGATAAGTGGTTAACTAAATTATTTTAACTTAATTTTAAGTCACTTAACTTGCAACTTGCTACTAAACATTGTGTTAACATGCAAATATTAACTTAAAAGTTATTTAAAATTTAGTTACCTACTCAATACGTGTAAACAAGACATAAGACGTATTTCTATCGCTACAAATCTATATATTATTACTTGTATTAGAAGTTACAGTATGGAGTAGTCCTGGAGTTATCGGTGAGGTGTTTCAGTACTTACAGTCCGAGAGCTAGTGAGTTCAACTTTAACATATAACAGTCACGATACTAGTCGATGAGTTTTAGCTTCTTCGTCTAGTTTAGACTCTAGAGGTTATGTTAGTTTATATAGTCAGGAGTACTATAGTCAGATCAAAATTATTTCATACAAATTTTGATGCTTTATATGGTCTACTTAAGGCGAATCGACCTTAGTAATGGCTTGTTTTGAAAACAAAATTCGTTTTTTCACTATTCGCTATGGTAGATCATATCTGCTAAAACAGTAGCGGTTTAAGGGCGAGCAGGAGGTAAGGCTACCTGGGCTCCGTTAAAAGGGGCGCCAATCAAAGTGGCGTTTAGCCAATTACTTTCGTATATTATGAACTGAAGTTAGGTAGTGCTGAAAAATCTCACTACGGCGCTGGTATTGCTAAAGCCGGCACTAAAACATCATAGCCGTTTGTCCACCGCGCGTCGTCACAGTCAACGAGATTATTATGGACTGATAAAATGGCACTTTATGATCTAGGCTACAGTTTTTGTTTCTGTTGTTGCTGAATGAAACTCAAAGTCTATGTCATTTAATAGTATTTTATTGGGAATAAATAATCTCGATGACGGTGATGGGGTACGGTGGTCTGGGTGGACAAACGGCCTATGTTTTGGCATCGCGTCGCATCGCAATTTATTTATTTTTTTATTTTATTTTATCTAATACAGTAACAGGCTACAGATTTTATTTAACTTGCAATATATTTTACAGTATATCTAATATAAATCTATAGTCCAATTCTAACTGTATGCAGCTTTGCGATAACAGAAAATTTTGTAGGTATACATAATTTTTATCTGCTAAATTATTATTTGCAACCAAACATTCCTAAAGTTACAAATTAACAAGCAATATCAGCTAGACACAAAAACAGTTGAGTAGCGTTTTTATAACAATTTATGCAATTCCTTTCAAACTTCATGACATATCCAATTAAATTGGTTACACATTCTTATTAGGGGACTGTTCATTGATATATTGTTATTATTAAAGGGAATATCAAACAATTTTGGAGTGCGTACAGTACAGATTGTGTGGGAATTTTAAAGTATAATTGACTTAATATTATCACTCTTATCTCTTCTTTTGCTCATTTTGCTACTTTAAAAATAAGTTTTAAATTACATGTAAGTCTGCATGTTAATTTATACTTTTCAAATAAAATGTCTGTCAATTCATATAGAAGGCAAAAACACCACCACATTACAAAGTTATCATCAATCAGGTCTCCCTAGATATTTTGGCCTGCAAAATTTTATGCTGACTTTAAAATCAGACTAGGTTATTATGTTTAAGAGCTAATTGCGGCTTAACAATAAAAAGCCTAATTTTATCAGGCCTCTTACCTTCCATAACATTATCTTATCTAGTAATGTTTTTATGTTTATCCAATGAGCTTGTTCAAACAAATAATATGTTGATTTAAAAGCTTAGACTATGTTTTAGCGAGTGACAATAACATTGCATTAGTTAAAGAAAATTAAAAGCAATAATTAGGGCTTCCCCTACGTCAATATTATTGCAATAACATAATGATATACTAATTAACTTCCTAAAATTATTTTGATATGGTTTATGCTAAAATCTTATATTATGTTTATGTAAACAGAGACTATTAACTTCCTTATAACCCAAAGATTTATATTTACTATTTAAGTTTTTGGTGATACCACCAAAAACTTTTCGACAAGTTTTCGAAAACGCGCCTACTATGTCTTGTCTGTTATGCAAAGATGTTCTTTGTCTAAATAAACATATTCGTTGGCATATTGTATGGGCCATTTCGGTTTCATGTTTCATAATGTCTGACATGGTTTTGGTGTATGGCACAGGACCATGTCGATGGCGAAACGAAGGATTGTAAGACTTTTATTTTCGATAACGATTCCCCGTATAACTGCAAACGGTCCCCAACCCATTGAGTCTTTCTTAAAAATCTCTTCTATGGAGCTCCTGAAAAGTTGTTTAGAAATAGAATAACCCTGTTGACACCCCATTTCATGAACAATTTTACCTACCTACGGGCCTACGGGTTATAGATTTTTAGAGGCTGTAACTATATTGGTATATTATTTAAAGGAGGCTTATGTAAACAGGTTCAATGTTCTGGGTGCAAAAAGCCGAAAAATGTTTTTATGGTAAAGATTGTAAAAAGCTTAGTTAAAATAATCTAAATTTATTTATTTGCCGCATCTAAGGCTTGTTAGTTTATATTACCAGTAATTTATCCATGACATGTAATACCATTATTTAGCATCGTAAAATATTGCAAATATGGATTAATTTACGATGTAAATGATTGAAATGATGAAACATGATTTCAGATTTCCATAAAATATGTGGAACATTCACTTTATTAGATACGCCACAATTTGTGTTTTACCAACTTTTAAAATAATCCCAAATATGCAGCCAGTTTCTTGACAAAAGAGTAAGAATCTTTTTTTAACTAGCCCTTCACGACGCTATTTCTGTATTTGTCTAAACACACGACACGGTATTCGCGCGTGATATTACGGCGATCGAATTATTTTTAAATTGCAAATTTTATGTGCTACCAACATGTTTATGAGTTATTTTAGGATATTTGTCGAATATGTGGGGAACTTTGGCTGGTATGTTGTTATTAAATAGACCGGCGTCTAAAATAGTATAATATTATGGAAATTAGGAATTATGTTTCTGACCTAAATATTGTTTTGACGATGTATTGCTGTTTATATTCTAATCATTAATTTTTGTTTCAGCCAGGACGCGTTGCAACACTAATAGAAGATAAAGAGGTGAGCATTATTTCTTGTAATACCTAAAACAACGGATAACTTTCTTTAAAAAAGACAAAAGCTGTCCCGTGGTATTCATAGGACCAAATCAGGACGAATCCGATGATATCTCTCAATCTTAAATATAACAAGCCACTTAGGCCTTTTTGCAAAGCAATATACTATACACGAGAATCGTTCTAACACAGTTATCTTATATTGGTCTTATTAACACCGACTTCAAGGCAATGTGCTTACCTTCATTACTTTAATTCTCAGTAAAAAAAAACGAAGTTCGTTGATAAAAATGCACTCTAGTTATACTGGTCTAACCCAGAAGAGGTTCAAAAGTTAATGGATTTGACGAAGCAAGGGCGGTGGATTTCTTATATTCATTAGGCTTGGAATCCGGAAAGTTTGCGTGCAATCCTCGATCAATGTGCCATTGTATGTCGCGCCAGGTCGCGGTGAAATTTCCGATTTCGAGTCGAATTTCGCATCGTAAACGCTGAATTTTTTTATATCTGGATAAAATCTATTAGCTGTTTTGCGATAGATTAGCTAATATTCTACCGCAAAAAAGCTGTTTCTGAAGAGGAATTCTTTCAATGTTGCCTCAGAATCGGTATTCGCCATTTTTTACTTACGTAAGAAGTACCTAAATCTTAATTAAAGCGATGACCCAATTTTGGTCTTTTCTTAATCGTTATAATGAGCGCTTAGTTACCAAATTTATTTTTCTATTATCAACAAAATTGATTGGCAAAAGAGACCGCAAGTAATTGCTAATTAAAGGTTTCGTAAAGGAATGCTTATAATAATTGGTTAATGACCGAATTATAACGGCAGAGACGGCTAAAATCGATCGTCTGTTTATACTTTTCATTTCTAACATGGTTTTTAAGTCCAGCTTAAAATCTTGCAAGGAGGACTTATGCAATGAATTAAATCTTGCAAGATTTAAAGCTAGTTTTTGCCTAAACCTAGGCTTTCGATGAAGCTTGGCTGCATTCGAAGAGATTATTTGAATTCTCAATGTTATTTTAATCTTTATTGCACATATCCCCATACGTTTTCTCAATTAATATGTTCGTGACATTAAGGCTTAATTAAACTAAATTGAACAACGTTTTATATTGAAGACACAGTGGAAGAAGCAGATAACTAGCATTCAAAAATCTGCCGGATTTTTGCGTTTTTGAGAACCACAAAAATGATTTGAAATTAAAGAAAATGTGGATTTGACGTACACCTAGATACACTAGATAATGAAATAGATAATCTACAAGGTTTGCTGGAATTTTATAGGAAAAAAATAGTATTTACTCGAAAGTTGTAACATGCAAGTTATTCGCTTCTTCCACGTATGTCTTTAATTGCGGAATACATGCAAAAGAAATACTAGACTGTTCTAGAGTAAGTTGTTGTATATTAATGTCTAGACGAACAGCTGTAGCTAACATACTTATTATCTCATTACTAACACGTGTCTCAAACAGCGACACGTCATATAATGATAAAGCATACGATATTCTACACGTTAGCTATTTGGTATAAGTTGCCCGGACTTAATAGCTATTAAACAAAAAAAAATGTACAAATCCATCTAGTAGTACCGGATATTAGCGCGTACAAGCAGACAGAGAAATTCGTTTTGGCGATTCATGTTCTACTTCAACTACTTGTTCTATTTATTTCTGTTCCTTTGCCCTCCCCTCATTGATTATTTTGTATAAATAATAAATGTACCTGAGACACGCCGATTTTAATGTTTTACGTACAGA
>JAOTAV010031676.1:0-19972 GCA_026546445.1 Cyclargus thomasi
CCACACTTGTGCATGAGGACGAATATTTAATGGTTGATATTCTACCACTATAACGCATTAAAACCCGAAACAACAAATTTAGCGAAGAAATACAAAAACACATCACTTTTTCACGTCCCGCCAAAATTGTGTAGTAATAGATAGACATACACGCACATACGCTTATAAAAAATACTTTTTCGTAGTCGTCAATCGTTATAATAAAGTCAAGACATTCTAGAATCTGAGGTCAACGTGATACGACACCACTATCTTGAGCATTTCCGCGGAAATAATAGATATTGTCATGACACTGGTTTTTACTCATTCATAAGTTACTTCAAAATACATATTCATAATAATCATAAATAAAGACGTAAGCGGAAGAATCACGTAACTAACATTTTTAAAAACTTCGGGGATTTCTGCGTAAATGGGGATTTTATGTATAACTAGATAGACATGCTAGATAATCAAATCACAAAATTACAAGATTTAACTAAATTTTATGGGAAAAAATGAGTTTTTATTCGAATGTTGTAAAATGTAAGATAATAATCGCTTCTCCCACTTATGTCTTCAAATATGTATTTTCCGATCATTGTCGTAAATTTAATAAAGTTTTTTTTTATTTAGTTTTTATTTTAATATCTCTCTATCTCTATATTATGTTATATTCAACACTATACTATGTTGAGATTCAAATTGAGCACATTAATATTTGCCTTTCCTGATTTTATGGACCGTCAAGGAAATTGATTCCTAGGCAGTTAACGGACCCACCTCTTTTGGTCAGAACATGTCAATTCCATGTACAGTACCCGGCCAAAAAGATTGCACATCGACCTTTGGAAAGGGACAATCAGCTAATGTTAGCCTCGTATAGCGTTGTCTCTGTCGCACAATGCGTATGCGACGTTTTTTCACTCGTTGTTCAAATGCGATGGAGTGCGGTCGTGTCCAGATCATAGTCCAGTCAAGTTCATCTATATAGAGCTAACACCCCCCAATTTTAGTTATTTGTAACTAGTTGGTGCCCACAACTTCATTGCGAAAAAATTAGTATGTCACACGGGAACCGTACATTTTCCCGGGATATAAAATTATACTATATATTGCCCAGACATAACAGCTATAAAACAAATGATTTATTTAAATCGTCCAGTAGTTCCTGAGATTAGCGCGTACAAACAGACAACTTTTTTTGTCGATATGTGTTCTATTACTGTTCGTTAGAACCCCCACATTAATTATTTTATAAAAATATTAAATGTACAGACACTCCAATTTTACTGTTTTATTAGTATGTATAGATGCGTTCTATTACTGTTCCTTAGCACCACATTGATTACTATGTAAAAATATTAAATGTACAGTTTTATTATACGTATAGATAAAAATTAACTGTAATATGACATCCCTAGGAAAGGAAACAATGGTAAAATTTATTTTAAGCCTCAAATCAAACCGCTTTGGATTAGGGTTTATAGAAATATAGACGTATTTTATACGAAGGATAAGAAGAATTATACAAAGAACCAAACCGTAATTGTTGCACAGCTCCTTATAGATACCAGAGTAGACATAATCATAGATTATGCCGACTACAAACAAACAATCAGATCGTCGCGAGTATTTCTGCAAGCGGACCTCGAATTATAAGGCAATAGAATGTCACCCCTGTTTGCTGGCGGGTATTCTAAATATGACATTTTGATAAATAATACCAAATTAAAAACGAATGTTTCAAATTCTGTTAATTTGAATCGCGTGTGCCAAAATATAAACAACAACGATGTAAGCTCTTTTTCACATATTTGCGTTTGCCGTACGGACGCCTAGCCGCGTAGTAGTAATGTATTAGCTCTAATTCCTCCATGGTATTAGCAAGTATAGTTTTCACATGGTGCGGCAATAGTCCGGCGACCGTGTGTCGCCCGTGCTTACATACTAAAAACACGGCGACCGTCTCAGTAATGTATGGACTTGTATAGATGCTTTCTCATAAATACGGGTGCAATACTTCGCTGCTGATGCTGGAAGGTGATGTATAAGAGAAGATGATTTCTTCATGGTTAGTTAAAAAGAAATAGACCGACAAAGTTTAAAATATATCCTTATATTGGACTTTCTATTGCGCACGAGTCCGCCCGTGCTATGACGTTATTAAAAAAAGAAACAAAGAATGTAATTTTATTGAAAATCAATAGTCTCCTGTTTTTTATATAAATTCCATCTGTATCCGACTATAGCATAATATTAAAAATAATGTATTTTAATTATGAATTCGGAATGTTTACATTAAGTAATAACAATCTTAATTTTTTTTTCTATTTTGTTACTAGAGTCTCTAGAGTTGTTAACTCTAGTGACGAGTTTTGTCGTATTACGTTGAACGAATGAATTTTAACATCTCCACTGAGATGGTCTACTGTAGCAGTTTTATTTACTATGTGGATATCTGACTATTTGTATTCCGTGCAACAGAAGTAATGCAATACGCAGCTGAAACTAGCCGATTGCCTCTTTCGAAAGGTCGATGTGCAATATATATTGCCACGTACACACAAGTCGTGATCTATCGAGGGGGTTTGACATAACGCGACCAACCAACATCCGGATCTGTATCAACTTTCCTGATAATAAATATTATGATTCACCTTTTGAATAAATAGCCCCCTAAATTTATAACTAATAAAAGGATTATTGTACCTTCCAAAATTAGTAGCATCTGATAACAACGAGGTATAGCGTATGGCAGCCGCTAGACTCGTCATGGCAAGCTCCCTCCTCGTCTCCACAAACGCATTGGCGTCTTCTTGCTGGCCTTTTTTAAACTTGAGCAGCCTGTTCAAGTCCTGCGTCAGACCCTCAGCGGAGAATTCACTCTTTTTCAAGTTGGTCACAGTAACATTGGTACGCTCCATCACTTTGCTCAGAACTTTGTACTGAAAAAATAATTTTTATATGCATAAAAAAGGTATTGTCTAAGAAATAAAAAGAAATTTTAATTTTGTTAGTCTCGCTCAAACTTAAGAACGACTGAATTGATGTGTGAAAATGTTATTTTTTAACTATTTCAGAAAGTTTAAGGTAGGTTTGTACATTACAGACAAATCAGATTCGTCAATATTGAATGCTTTCACACAAATCTAAGTGGTTAAAATTTTCACTTTATAAAAATGAATAACATTAGTCCATGAGGTACTCTCCATATCAGCTGTTATATAACTACGAGTATATAATAATACTGTAAAATTCAAGAATTTAGAACTTATTATAAGTTACTATCTAACACTAGTCTTAGGTTGACTGATTAGTCCTAATATCAGGTTAGCAGTTACCAAATTCAGAAAAATTTAACGTTCACGCTGGCGACGTAAATTGCGTATGCAGTACGCAAAAAGCGTGTTAGTGCAAAAAACCTTGACAGTACACATTCCTTTTTTTCTGTATAATGTTTTTTAAGAAAGATAACTATTTCCACTATGACTGACATTGATGATTATAGTTGTTTACTCACGTCATCATTATAGGTCTGTATAACGATACACTCGGAGGGCGCTAGTTGTACTGTGATAGTTTCCAGCTCGGTCAGCAAGTCATCGTCGGTAAACTCCGCTACTGACATCTGGTAGCTGCCAAGTGTTAAGCACGCCACTCCCAGTAGACGTGTCTGAAAATTTTGATTATCCATTTTTACGCTACATAATAATATTAAATAATATGTCGTACGTCTATCTGTATCTCTTCATGCTTGAACTGACTGAGACGCAATTTGTGCGTGTAATAATATAAAACCGGGGTGTTTGGCGATTCTACAAAGGAGCGAAAACTTTTGGGTCTTGCTAAGCCCATGGTCGCAGAATTCAATGTTGGTTACCACTAGAAACTAATAGTAGAGTGAAACACATATATTTACAACTAATTTGTGCCCGCAACTTCGTTGCGCAAAAATTTGTATATCACGCGGGAACCGTACATTTTCTCGGGATAGAAAGAATCCTATATGTTGCCCAGACCTTATAGCTATATAGCTATTAAACAAAAAAAGATTTATTCAAATCCGTCCAGTATTTCCTGAGATTAGCGCGTACTAACAGATAAACGACAACTTTTTTTGTCAATATTTTCTATTACTATTCTATTATTGATTATTTTGTAAAAATATTTAATTTACAGACACTCTAATTTTACTGTTTTTAACCGACTTCCAAAAACGAGGAGGTTATACATTATATTTTTATTATTTTTGTATGTTCAACGATTACTCCGCCGCTAGTGAATCGTTTCTCCAAATTTTTTCTTTGTTGTATAGGGTATTATTTCAATTTGGTCCCATTTTCCGAAACGCGGTGACCTGATAATGGGGTCCATGAGTAATAATCAAGGGAACTCCTCAAAATTTGTATGGAAACAAATAGTGATTTTGGTTTTCTTAGAAGCGTCCCAGGTATATGTTACCGAAAAGTAAGATCTGGTACCAAGATCAAGGTATACCATGGTTCTGAAGGTACTGAGAGAACTCGTGATTCCTTACAGACATGACTTTGGGGTTTTCGGCCTTATTTAAAGAACTGAAAGCATATGTAACTACACTATAAAATATATTCATAATCAACATCACTCTTATCACACCAGGCACCATTCATTATCGCATTATGACCCTATTATACCCCAGAACACCTCAAAGTTTATAGGGAAATATGATTTTGGTTTCATGATTATTAGTCTAATCGTTGAGCACCAAAAAGTAAGATTTTGTACCAACGTATACAACAGCATGGTTCACAAGGTGCTAATGAAACTCCTTACTCCTTAAAGATACACGTTTGGAGATTTCGGCGATGTTTTAAGAACCCAAAGTATACGCTACTAATCAAATTATATCAATCATCATCATCGTCGTAGCTACCATGGCTTCATTTTGGTGAGCTAGGTTGTTGGCTTCACTCACAAGATACGTGTCTGTGGCACAAGCCTACTGGTGGCTAAGTTGTGCAGTAGAGCGCTTTACAAATAGTAACATATTACTTAGAATGAACAAAATAATAAATTAATAACTGATTTATATTCAAAACTAGTCAAACCTTGCGGCGCTACCCGTGGCTTAGTCGAGATTAAAAAGTACCCTGTGTGCTAATTTAAGATACCAGCTATCTCCATACCAAATTTTATCGAATTTGTTCAGTCGTTTAAACGTGAAGAAGTGACAAACGTTACACGCTCAAACTTACAAACTTTATAATGTATAATATTAGTAATATATTTGCCGTGGGGGAGCCATGCTTCGGCAAGAATGAGCCAAAGTTTCGACGGCCTCACAGAAAACTGGTGTGAAACGGCGTTGTGCTGTATTTCGTCCAGTAAGTGAGTTTACCGGATGTGGCCCAATTTCCCTAATCCCCCTATCCCTATTCAATTTCCATTCCATTCATTATAAATAATAATTATATTATATGTATATAATCATTCTCTGATTGATGTATGTAATTGTTTTATCATGGTCAAGTTTAGATAAGAAGCGTCTTTATTAAAGTGTTCCAATAACGAAAATAAACACAGACTGATTTCGATGAAACATTTATTATTATCTGCCAAGGATTGGCAATGGCATAAAAAAACAAGACAATAAACATAGTAGGCACCTAGTTTCCTGGTATATTCAATTCTAGCTTACTTTATACAAATTTCATGCCAATTTCATGGTTTTTACACCCCCCTTTACCGTTTCGTCACGTGACATCTCATTTCCTATCCCTATTTCATCATTAAAAGGCCGGCAAGCACTTGCAACTCTTCTGATGTTACAAGTTTCCATGGGCGACGGCAGTTGCTTTCCATCAGGTGACCCGTCTGCTCGCTTACCCCCTAATTTTATAAAAATATTTAGGAAAATAAAGAAAACTTTATTATAATCAGTAAGTATTTTTTGTTTTGTCTTTAAATCATTCCCACCCATGGTAAGGGCCAATCTACCTATAAATCAAATCTAATGCGAAATTGTCTTCTGCCTGTTACCTCTTCACTCCCAAACCGCTAAACCAATTTTACTGAAATTTGGTATGGAGATACCTAAAGTCCCGAGGACGGACACAGGATACTTTTTATCCCTTATAAATGTACGGTGCCTGTGCGATAAACGAATTTTGGCGCAACGGAGTTGCAGCCATCATCTAGTTTTCTAATAATAATATACATAGTTCTTACATCTTCTGACGACCTGTGTGGAGCAGAGGTTGAGCACCTTGGTAGCTCACGCCGGGGGTCGCGGGTTCGACGGAACGAAAGTTTTTCAAAAAGTTCCTGGGTCATGGATGTGTATTATATAATAAAAATCTTAAATATGTGTATAGTATATTCCCGTTGTCTGGTACCCGTGACAAAAGTCCCACGGGTACTTAGCACGGGACCAGACTGACGTGGTGTGAAGCGTCCATAGATATTATATTATCTTACCTTACCAACAGCATCGGTTTTTATATTAACAGCCATTAAACACGGTGTATTGTCGTTTGAAGCTCCCAAGCCGTCTCCGAGTATTTCTTCCAATTGCGACAGAAAACCTGGCGACCCTTTATACTTGAGGGTCCAATCTGAGTTCTTAGTTCCTTCAGATACGTATATCTCAACTCTGTATCTTCTTACCTAAAAGCACACGTAAAAGGCTTTGAAAAGTTATTCAGTATGTTGAGTTATTGTGATTGGAGAGATCAGAATCTCGAAATCGAAATAATTGAGTTTTTGGTAAGCCCCAATTAACATATTATAAATTACACTGGTCAACAAAAAAAAAGTTTTTGTGTGTAACATTAAAACTTTTGTCTCGTTATGTTTCGAAAAAGGATAAGGATAATAGAAATGAAATTAAAATGTTCCAAATACGAATACTTTTTTTGTAATTCGATTTTTAAATATTTTAGATAATTTCAATATTTATTGACCAAGTAAACTAGGTAGGTAGGTAATTCAAAATTAGTAAGCACCTTTCTTGTTACAAATTTTTGTCGACCAGTGTTATTATGAATGTCAAGGCTGTTTAAAAACCGGTAAGAATCCTTTTGTCGGTGATGAAAATGTGATGACTGATGGTCTACTTTCCAGGTATTGACCGAGGTCAGTAAAGTACATTTAGTGGAATCGAAATGACTGTTCCTAGGCCCGTAATTATTGTCAGCGCCAAGAGCATGATCAAAAAATTTTGATCATGGTCTTAAGAACTAAGCACTGACTATTAATACATGCCCTAGACTCTTGAAACACTGAGGCCGTACTCCGCAAAATGACTTTAGATTAGGACGGCAACTTTCGGTCTTGTTTGGAACTTGGAATATTTGAATGTGTCGTTTGAGAATAGCAGAGGAGTAGCGTGGGGGAGGGATGCGGCCCGCCACGGGCGGCACTTTTTAGGGGGCGGCAAAATTTCACAGAAAATATTTTAAATATTTGACCATTTAATTTTTTTAATATAACCATAAACTCGGAACCATTAAAAAACACACAATATTTAATTACTTATTTTATTATGTGATTCCGTACGTAATGACGGTTCCTGCCGAAAAAAATTTTATTATGACATCGTATCCGTATTGCGATTTTTATTCAAGCGATTATTTTCCGCTTCTAACAACTTAACTACTAAAAATATGTGAGAAAATCTCGCGAATAAAATCAGAATTAAAGATTGTTTAAATATTAGTAAAAAATTGTACTATTAAATTAAAAAGCCTGATTAAGGGGGCGGCAACTTGTCCTCCGCTCCGGGCGGCCGATACCCACGCTACGCCACTGGAGAATAGAGTTTCTAATCCTGATTACATCCCTTACAAACTATGCGCAAATAACGTTACAGAGAGCAGATATTAGCAAATCATTGTGCTTTACTTATCTTGTACGTTGTAAAAGTAATTAGATAACACTTGTTATCTTAATTTAACACTTGTATTCTTGATAATA
Organism: Cyclargus thomasi; assembly: GCA_026546445.1. Taxonomy (NCBI): domain Eukaryota; kingdom Metazoa; phylum Arthropoda; class Insecta; order Lepidoptera; family Lycaenidae; genus Cyclargus; species Cyclargus thomasi. The sequence continues at coordinate 7,936 of JAOTAV010031676.1, forward strand.
CTTTTACAAATTTACCTATATTTTTAAAATCAAAACTGTACCATAAACAACCTGGAAAGTATCTGAAATATATTCAGTACAATAATAAAGGATTACTTAAACCGGACTTGCGGAGATACGCGAACACAAGGTTTTGAAATTTTGCACATATTTTCAGATGCTGATGTAGACTAGCATATACGTAAACGAGGCAGTCTTTGAAATATTATAAACTAGGGGGTTATTATGACCTCTTATTGTCAGCCAAGTTCCAGCCAGTCAGGCAATTCATACGGCCAACAATTGCCTTGTTCTTTTTTCGTATTACGTCTTATTATTCTGACTGAATGAATACTAGTTTGGTCGTCTATGAATGGATTTTAAACATGTTGGTGACACTAGGGAAGGTCAAACTTCACGTATTTAGTGTCACGTGAATGCTGACTGGCTGGAACTTGGCTGGGAATAAGAGGTCATAATAACCCCCCAGGTCGAATAAAAACCTCCTTTTTAAAGTCGGTCAACTTACCAACAGTAGTTTCCGTATTAGGATCTCGAAGTTTCCCTTCGATAGCACGAGGTAATCCAGTCTGTTAGGATCAATGCCCATCTGCTTGATGTTGGCAATAGAAGAGAACACCTCCCTCGAAGCCGTGACGGCGTCCGCACCGTGGACGCTGTAGTAATCATTGCGGTCGAATATACGAACTGTTGTGGGAGGTTTCTGAAATTGAACTTTTTTTTAAGGTTCGAGCAAGGCGATGGAGCCTTGTTACACACACATGCACATTATCCGAATTTCTTATCAGAAAAATTCGGACGCCTCGCCGGAAAGCACTCTGTTCATATATTTTGTTGTGGACCTCGCGTACTATCCGAAATTTCTGATTGTATGGTATCTGACAGGCGTCCGAATTTTTCTGATCAGGAATTCGGATAATTTGCGGCCTGGCTTAGCTTTTTTATGGATTTGATTAGTCATGATTGCAAAAATATGTATGCACAACCGACAATATTGCGATCAATAACAATTGGAAATTACGCGCTTGCTTGCATTGTCTTTATCTGGTGCATCATGGCCAGGGCGCGGGTGGAAACCCCATACCGTTTACGATTTCCACCACAAAATCGTGGAGTGAGAGGGAATGGCTTGGGCAATGAGACCCGTACAACTTCAAAGAAATTGTACGATTGAAATTTCTTTCGAGGATTTTCGCGATTGCAGTTCCTGATATTTTGAGGCTGTTATCTGTTTTTGTTGCTTGCGAAATGTCTTCGAGGGCTGTGGTAATGGGGAATTAAAATTTTGAAAGTATCCAAACAAATACCCTCCTCAAGATGGGAGTGGTACTGGGTGAGTACCACTCCCCTCTCCCCCCAAAAGTGTGGAGCAGTATCCTTAACTTGAACCGCGTTATTATATAACACGCGTATCCGGGGAAAATTAGAATACGACTTAGAAGTCCTAGGATTTAGAGATTTAGGTCCTGAGTTCGTCATTTGCGATGGCAACCCTGATCATAGGTAACGTGAAGACGTCGCGTAAGACAATTCATTACAGAGCTCTTAGCCAACACGTTTTCGTTAGCCCTAATTTTTCTAGAGCCAGCGTGCGCCGCGCCGATCAAAATTTTTTGGAGTAGACATGGCATGATGATACTATGATATAGAATGATAGGTCGCGTATATCGCCTTAAATTATTGATCGGATAATCAGAATATGTGTAGGCTAATTTTCTCCTACTAGAATACTTTATACAATTCTGTAGCAAATTTTGCTGTTTCAAGCGCTTTATCGCCTGAGAGCCGAAAATAAATCGTCGGGAATTAATTTAACGACTTTAAATTATCCTGTTTGTGTGCCATGTATGATTTACCTCTGCATGATATGCCATACATAGCTCAACTAAATGATTAATATATCATAAAATAATGTTTATTATCGTATGGTTATTAGTCCTGAGTTAAAGGTGTCCTTCACATCTGTTTACAAATATTGGAAGTTTTAAGGAGTTCGCGTAAGACGTAACTGAACATCTAACGCACGTCCTTCCTCAAATGCTTTTTAATTTTTTTCCGTTTTTTTTCTAATTTTTAATCTATTATCAAAAGTTTCCTATTGATCTTCCTGACTTTTTGTCTTATGATCAGAAAAGGCCTTGAGACATTATGTCCCTACCTTGATATTGAGACCTACATTTATTGAGAGCAATGCGGAGGTTTTAATATGACACTTATACTATCGAGAATTCATTATTGTGATTTAAATACATTCTCGAGAAATCTTTTTATCGATTCTGATTTATGAACTTTATCACGGTATTTTTGGTTGGATTTTCCCGTCAAATGTTTTAAATAGTTGTTCGGTTTAAGAAAACATCCTAATAAAGGCGTTCTTGGAGAAAGAACTTTAGATTGGTTAGCTGATCTAGGAGACGCAGGTAAATTGTGTAATATATTTTTTCTCGCAATTTCTTGCTACTAGATATTGGTCACCCACGCCAATGATTGTTAAATGAAAAATAAATGAAGTATGAAGTCATGTTTTGAATCATTATTTGTAACACCTGTCAGTGTGATGATGTAGACGGTGTAAATTGTTAAGAAATACTATGTTCGACCGAAGAGCTGAACGAAAATAACGCAACTAAAAAAAGGTTGCTTTGATGTGCCTAAACAAAAAACATTTACGGTGGAATTGAGAAACCTCCTCCTTTTTTTGAAGTCGGTTAAAAAGCTGTAAGCATGAATGTTTGACGTGGAATGGTGTTTCGTCGATCCCGTTTGTTAAAAAGTTTTTCAAATGCTAAACCAACATTTTAAACCTATTTTAAGTTTTTTCCTCAGCAAACAATAATTTCTCTCATTTATTTGTGTCATTTGGTGCCTCCTGTCTGAGAACCACAGCTTCATCGTTTATCGCGCGGGAACTATACATTTTTCCAGAATAAAAAGTATTAACCAGAGTGCCGAGTACGTGTTTTTTTGACATTCGACAGTGAACGCGTTTCGCGTTAACTAGGATTTTTATATGGGATTTGTACATGTGACCGTGAGCATCGCTAGGTGGCGCTGTACAAATCCCATATAAAATCCCATGTAAACGCGAAACGCGTTCTCGATCGAATGTCAAAAAACGGCACTCAGATGATTCTGGGGTAATCCGGCCGCCCCCCACCCCTTCATACGCCTATGTCACAGCTTCCGTTTCTTAGTGACATAGTAAATTTACAAGGACAACACAGATATCAGTCGTCCTTACCAAGGCTACAAACATGATTTGGTCGTTTAAAATTAGCGGAGTGTTGTCGCAGAAATTCTCAGAACACGATTGACTATGACCTGTCGGGTTATCGTGTTCGATATAAGCTAAAGCTCAATAAATATACGACTCATTCGCGACCCATCACAGTACGATCACATTCGTGAAGAAACAAAAATTTACTTCAGCATACATTTGTGTAAGTATTTTTGTTAAACATATTTTCGTAAATGTTTTTTTTTTTATTTATTTACAAACAATGCTCAATGTAAATAGTGAATTAAATATTTTTATTAATTGATAGACAATGAGACGTGTTATGCGATTTAGAAAAATAAATTATAATGAAAATTAAAAGATATTCTAAGGCTAAGTGAGAAGTTTGAAGAGAATCATATTTTATACAGAATGTTGGATTTAATAATGTGTTTTCTAATGCAATCAAAAGAAAATATACATGGGGTTAGTAGTAAGTTATAATACTTAAGGATATGTATGTATGAGTCGCTTATATAAAGTTCACTGTGAAACGCTAAAAGCGAAACAATAAAGTGTTTTGTACAGGCAATCTTATGTCGCTTGGGCACTTGCCAATGCAAATCACTTTCTTTTGTTTTCAGCTTTGCTGTTTTTACATTGAACTCTTTATAATAAGGAACACATACATACCCTATATTAGGGGCCTAAAAAATTATAACATATTTGTGTTACAAGGTGTGACAACTCTGTATTTCACAAAAACAATATTCTTACAACTTTCAAGTTGAAGCACTGGAATAAATTATATGTTTATATTATTCAGTAGCAATTAATTGAGTATATTTTTTAAATTTTATATAAATTAACTATATTATTCAAATTTGAATTTAATTTTTATTTTCTATTTTATATGGTTTTACACTTAAATTTGTAGCTTTTAACCCTTGATAGTATACGCGGTTGAGCCATTGATAACAAATATATATTTTTTAAAATAAACAGGATCAAAAACTAACCTGTTATATTATCACAACAATAAATAATTTCTATAGTCGTTTTATCTCAAGTTCAAAGCAAAGTCGTTATCGTAGTAAAGTTAACACAAACTTATCGTACAGATTAAATGTCAAGTTGATTGCTTAGCTCACTACAATTTTTTATGTAACATTAGTCATTCTGAGTTACAGTAGGTAAATATCGTTGATATTATGAGACATTTGAGGATAGTTTAATATAACCGGTAATGACACATTAGTTAATCCAACGACAAACAAATAATTACTGTACTGTTTTCAATTTCAGATTGCTGCAAATATGAGGCTCCTAATCCTCATAAGCTCGATCGCAGCTATAGTGATCGCTAAGCCCGAGAAATACAGAGAGAAGGAGGACTTCGAATATTCCCGAAGCTCCTCCGACGATGGATCGAAATCTGGATACTACGGTGCCCAAAGAGGCAACATGGGAGGGAACTACGAGCACGCCCACAACATGGACTTGCTAGCTCAACACCAGATGAGCTCTCTGGTAAGGCAAGTGGACGGAGAATTAGGAACTGGGGCCAATCAGCGCACCGGCAGTGTTTTCACGTCGGGCAACTCCAGGGGCGTATACGGTTCGGGAATGTACGACTTGAGTAACCTCAAAGGACGCAACTTCGAGGAATCTCACGCTTTTGGTGGCTCCCATTCGTCCTTATCGTCTAGCTCCGGAGCCGCTTCCAATTTAGGTTACGGGCACGAGCACGCCTCGAGCAACTCGAGATACAGCAGCAGCCAATCGCAGAGCGCCATCGAAAGCTCGCGATACCATCACCACTCGTCTGCCGAATCCTCGTCCGACCTTGTTATGGGAGCACACCAAGCAGAAAGCTTGCACGACCTTACTCAAAATGGATACGACCAGCAGGCTGCCAGTAATTATTATTCCGGGAGCAATGGATACAATTCAAACGGCAGATACGTTAGCAGTGTTCCTGCAAAGGTTTACATCAGACCTGGCCAAAGAGTCACTATTCCGATTTCTTCTCAGACCTATGACGCTTCCCAATTCAACGCACATTTGCACGACGAAAATTCTTTAAATTCTGATGCTGAAGTCATTAGCAGTGGTCATGTCGTAAGCACTAAGCCCGTAGTCAAGCACTACGAATCTTCTTACAAATACAAAAAGGAATGGGAGAAACATGACACACAAACGTTTGCTACCCCCACAGAGAATCCTTTCCAGCAAAACATCGAAAACTTTGACAATTTACAAGTATCACAAGGACAACATCACCACGATAATTTTGACGTTAACAGCCATAGTAGTTCTCAGCTAAACAAATTTAACAGTGCACATTCAAATGCGTACAGCACAGGTAAGGCATCTTCGTTTCACCAATCTGGATACCATTCCGGTCTAGCATCTGAGTCTCAAAACATGGATGCATCATTTTCAGGATCACATTCAAAAGATTATTTGCACGCTGGGATCGGTGCCGGTAATACAGTAGAAGATATAAATTCCCGGCCTAAGCACTACCAGTCATCTTATTCGTACCACAAGGCTTGGGAGAGACAAGGAGACCCTTATGTTATTGTACCTGACAGCAGTGCTGGTGGAAGCGAAGATCAGTCATCACAAAAACTCACCACCGCTTCTGAAAATTATGGTCATTCGTCATCGCACCATGGTTCCCATTACAGTCAATCTCAAAAAGGTTATAGAAGTGGTTGCAGTATCGATTGCGTCAATGGCCATATTCGTGTTGCTCGCTCCTACAAACCCGACGCAGAAAACTTGGAGCAACAGAGCCAAACTCAATGGGCGAATGGAGAAGATTTGGGGCAACAAACTCAAGAAAAATGGGAGAATTTGGATTACTTAGGTCAACAAGTACAAGAAAATTGGGATCATGTTGGAGACTTAGCTCAGCAGCAACAGAGTAAATGGGAGACTCAAGAAGATTTAGGTCAGAAAAGTCAAAATGTTTGGGACAACTTAGACAATTTGAGTCAACAATCACAATCAAAATGGGACAAAATTGAAGTTTTGGACCAACAAAAAGAAAATAAAAATTACAAACAAGTCGAAGGACAAAAACCACAAAATTCATGGGACAAGCTTGAAGATTTAGAGCAAAAACCTTTTGATTTACACAAAGAAATACCAACTAACCAAGAAAGTGTCAGCAATCGCCCACGATACGTAACATGGCGAGAATTCCAAAATTTTGGACAACATGGTCAAAATACTTGGAATAATGGCAATTACGGCCATCATGTAGATCATGATCATCATTATATTGGACAAGAAGACCAAAGCAACAAGTATAACATGCATGATATGTTTAACCAACAATTTGAGAACTGGAAACTTATGCAAAGTATATATTCCCAACGTAAGTAGCTTATTGATATGTAAATAATGTAACTAAACAATATTAACAACACGTGTTCATTAACTTATCACTGCCCTCCTAATAACATAATTTAACAAATAACAATTACATAAATCTTAATTATAATTAGAGAAGAGACTACTTAATAAAATGTTATATTTATGTAACACAATAAAAACTAAATCTAAATAAAATAATAAACATTTTTAAAAACATTTAACCTTTATTAATTTCTACACCCTATCAAATATCACATTTAACTTATTTTAGATTAGTAACAATAATTTAAATAAAAAATTATTACACCCATAAGCTTCATCTAAAAAAAAATATTTACAAAAAAGTCATTAATACATTTTTTTTATTTAAAGATTTGGCAAAGCAACAGCGAGATAATTATTTTAATTCATTTGATAACAATGTTAATACGCATCAAGGTGGGTATCAATTTGGACACAGACATGATAGTAAATGTCATCACTCACAAGATGAGTCACTTACAAATATAAACCACCAAAACCTATGGAATACATTTGGCCAAGAAAATGTTCATTATAACCATTTCTCTGACTTTTGGAATAACCAACAAACAAATGGAGATATATTTACAATTCAAAAGGAGCCGCATTTAGTTTCAACACAGACTACATCACAAAATAATAACCAAGATTTTTCAATTCACAACTTCTGGGAAAATCTAGATAAGATTGACAATACTCAACAAACTCAAAATAAACTCCATAATAGTGTCGATAAATCCACTGAACAGACAGTAAAAAAACAAACGGAATCTAACTTGGACTTTGAAAAGAACGTTAATATAAATGAAGATAAAGAATTAATTGTGGTACATCCAGTTGATGTGGGTCGTGGCGATATTGGTGCCGAAGATCTAACTAGTGAATCTTTATCAACTGAACAAAACAAGGATATAGGTGAAAAAAGTTCCACAGTTATTGAAAACAAAGAAACCGATTATTTAGATCAAAGTTTACCAAAAGTTGAATCTCACGATAGAACTACAACGGAAGATTTTTTACATTTAAGGCCTACAGGCCTTGAAAATGGACCGAGCGAAACCAGATTACACGAAAATAATAACGAAAGAAAACACGAAGTTAGTACTAAAATTGAAAATACTACACAGCTTAGTTTAAAACCATCAAGTGTTGAACAAAAAAATCAAGCGACAGATTATAAGCAGCATAATGCAGATCAACTGGTTGAAGACTGGATTGAGCAGCTAAACTCAGAGCATCAATCAGAAGATTTTGGACAGCATAATTTAGATCAACATTTGGAAGATTTCAAGCACAAAAATAATGATCATCAGTTAGAAGATTTTGGACAGCAACAAAGCAATGATCAACAACTAGAAGATTTTAAGACACTCAATACTGATCAACAGTTAGAAGACTTTGGACAACAACAGGACAATGATCAACAATTAGAAGATTTTAAGAAATTAAATACTGATCAACAGTTGGAAGACTTTGGTCAGCAACAAAATAATGATCACCAATTAGAAGACTTTAAGAAATTTAATACTGATCAACAGTTAGAAGGCTTTAATCAGCAACAAATTAATGACCAACAATTAGAAGATTTTGGGCAGCAACACAGCAGTGATCAACAATTAGAAGACTCCAAGAAATTAAATACTGATCAACAGTTACAAGATTTCAGTCAGAAACAAAGCAATGATCAACAGTTAGAAGACTTCCGAAAATTAAATGCTGATCAACAGTTAGAAGACTTTGGTCAGCGACAAAGTAATGATCAACAATTAGAAGACTTCAAGACACTCAGTACTGATCAACAGTTAGAAGACTTTAGACCGCATCAGAACAATGATCAACAATTAGAAGACTTTAAGCAACAGTATAATGGCCAACAACTAGAAGACTTTAAACAATCAAATACAGAACAACAGTTAGAAGACTTTGGACAGCAAAATACTGATCAACAAATAGAAGACTTTGGACAGCAACAAAGCGCTGATCAACAATTAGAAGATTTTGGGCAACAGGTCCAGCATCAGCAATTAGAATCTTTTGGAGGCCAACAGGGTGATTTTGAACACATACAACAATTCACACACCAAGTACAAAATAAAGAACAACAACAAGAAGAGTATGCAGAAACTAAATCATTACAACATTTACAACAAGAACATGAAGAACCAAACGGCAGGTCACATGAGTTAACAATGCCTCATGAACCTGTGTTAACTACGGAAAAACCCGGATTTTGGAAGTCTGTAGGAAACAAGTTTACTGGTGCCAAAAATACTGTTGCGGGATGGTTTAAGAGAAGTTAATGCTAGTTTCACTAGCAAATCGGGCAAAGATAAACCAAAATCAATAAAATAAAGCAGTATTATCTATAACTAAACATAAATTGAATAGCAAAATTTGACTTACGTCTGGCAGGGTCTTGTAATACTTAATGAATGCCTGTTGTTGCACTGAACCTGAAATATTAAGCATGATTTATTAATTATAAAATTGTGTTATTTATTTTTTGTTGTTATAACAGCTATGATTATTTATTATTTAGAAAAATAATTGTTCTAAACTATCAAAATATGTAACATGCATTTAAAAAATAAACATTTGTTATAAAAATATTTATATTTCTTTTATTTCTTGAGATAATTACCTCTTTCGCATGAAAAAGTATTGGAATTCGACGGCTCCTACGTAAAGTATCGTAAGCCACAAAATGCCAAATTCCGAATTATTACAAAAATGAACATAATTTTATTAGATCTTTTAGGATCTTAAAGAAAATAAAAAATTCTCTCTCTAAACTGTACGTTTTTGAAACGTAAAATGTATGTTTCAAACGCCTCCGATGTAAATAATTGTCAGTTCCTATGCGATAGTCTACGTGGGATGAGACGGGGGCAGTTACCGATGCTTACGCATCGTATGTATTAGTTGCGATGGTTAAACTGTGGTGCTTTCCCCAAAACGCTTTGTTAACAAACAATATATAATTTAGTAAAAAAGAATAAGAAAATTTATTAATTTATGAATATTTGGTCGGTTCCAAGTTCCAACGTAAATTCTAGTTTATGTCACTTACAAACAGTTTACATTCTAAGTCGTTATACTAATAAACATATGACATTTTACGGTTTTCAATTTCTTAGATCTTGTACTTCGATTGACTGAAATTTGGTATATTTGTCTGTACACTGATAAATACTAACATTCATACGAAAACTGAAGAGTTCTAGAACCATTATACACACGACGGTCATATCGATAACTTTCAATGCTAAACTCTTTTTAAGTCTTCTATCTTCTATATACATATTATAAAACAATAAAATTGACGTGTCTGTACCATCAATATTATTACAAACTAATCAATGTGAGGGGCTAAGCCCCTAAGGACAGTAATAGAACACATATCGACAAAAAAGAGTTAGTCTGTTTGTCTGTTTATATGTGTGTCTGTTAATCTCCAGAACTACTGAACGGATTCGAATAAATCTTTTTTTGTTTAACAGCTATTAAGTCTAGGCAACACATAGGATACTTTTTATCCCGGGAAAATGTACGGTTCCCGTGAGATACAAATTTTCGTGCATGTAGTTGCAGGCATTAACTAGTTTAAAATAAGTCTCCAATTTTAAGTATTGCTATCTGTGCCCCGCGGTGCTCCCCGCGTAAATGCAGCCTATATGTTTATCCAGAGTACCAGCTAGCGAATTTTATCAAAATCAGTCCAGACGTATGTAGACTTTCGCGTTTATAATATTAGTAAAATTTCTGCTGAAAACGATTTAATATTAAAGTGCAGTAACAGGTTAGGTTAAATTGTGAAAACATATCAATATTAAGAAACAATATTTTATTTTATTTCCATGAGTAAAAAAATCTAAATAGTAGCAGGTTGGTTCCATTATTAAAAACAAAAATCTAGCGAAATCAATTTAGTATTTGGGCGTGAAGCGGTAAGCGGCAGACAGACAGACAGGTTGATTAATAAACCGATGGACTTTCACATTTGTAAAATCAGCATGGAAACTATTTAATATCTAAGACTTTAATTAAAAACCGATTCTCTCACTGCGAAAGAGGTTTAACTGAAATAAATGGTGCTTTAAGTTGATATTGAAGCAATTCCTGAGTTATAAGTATAATTTGCTATCATTTAAAACACCACCAAATCTTATTCTATAATTTTTCGCTCTCTTAACATGAGCGTACGTTAAAAGTACTAACAGATTTCGCAAACAAAAACATTATTTCATTTATATAAGTAGATAAAGTTTGTACGAAATTTGAAAGTAATGCAAAAAATATTGTTATAAGAGCAATCCCAAGGTTTGACCTGTTAATAAATGGTAAAGCTTATGATTATAGTCAGATTTTATAATAGAATAACCACCTAGCTACGTGCATCATCACATTACTAAGGCTCTATCGTTGGGTCTTTCTCCAAAACTCTGACATTGACAACTCACAAAGGAGCCATTTGTTTAAAAAATGAGAGATCGTTGGATCAACAATTACCCCTAACAACAATTTCCAAACAAAATTCTTTATTGAGATGGTGAAAAACAGATAACTAGTAAAGTTGTTATGGTTAGAAAAAATTGAAGATACACATTTTTGAGACTTTAGTTATTGCTATCAGAAACTAGACTAAATATGAAATCTGGAATTTATAACCTATTTATGCTATCACAATGTGACAATCTAGGATCTAGACTATCCCATTTTTGCTCTTGTTTTTTCGCTAGTTATTGAATATGCATTGAATAGTTATGACATAGTAAAACTAAAGAAAAAACGAAGGAATCGATGTTTATTCATATCAGATTATTACTTGAAAAGCTATCAAATTAGATTAAAGAAGTTTTATTTACTGAGTATTATCATAGTCACAATCTTTATTCAGCAGAAGATTACAGAAGAGCTCAAATCTTATGATTGTTACGAAAAGCATTATAATGCTTTATCATAATGCTTTTCGTAACAATCATCCAAACCCTTTACCTAGACCAACTTATTACAGGACATGTTGAGAACCTTTAATTTACTAAAGAGGAAAACGCCTAAATCCTAATATAGAAAACTAGCCAATTTATCTACTAAGCCTCTTATTAAAAGATGATAAAGATGCCTGCAACTCTGTTATTCCAAAAATTAAAACCGACTTCCAAAGGAAAAAACTAAAACTATTAAATAAAATTTATTCTTTAATAGTGTCTGTTTCAGAATTCAGTGAGGCATCAGCCTGTTTCCGTACACAATCTACATAATTTTAAAGTTGGTACCAGCTAACATGTCATGATTTGTCTATATCTAAATTTTTGACTGGTACCAACTTCAAAATTACATACCTGTGCGCTTTAAAACTGACTGATGATGATGATTGATATAATTTGCTTAGTAGCGTATACTTTGGGTTCT
>JAOTAV010031687.1:0-19969 GCA_026546445.1 Cyclargus thomasi
TTTTGATGATTTTGTTTTCTTTATGATTTTTTATAATTAATGAATTTTACAAAATGTTTACTCAATATGATTAATCTTCACTATTAATGATGTATAATATGACAATTGTAATTTTGCTTTGTTTTATTGTAATTTATGGGTCTCAGTAGCCCGAAATAAATTATTTTATTTAATTTATAATGACTATAACAAAACTGTATAACAACACAGGCCTCATTCTATTGAATAATTGAACTTAACATCTGAATGGAAGTTTTAATTTCTAGGTTTTCCTAACAATATTCTGTTATTCCAGGAGTCGCAGCTGTCGGGCGTCGCGCTGATCGACAAGAGCAGCACGCCGCAGGTCATCTGGGGCTTCGCGGAGTCGGACCTGCCGGAGGAGATAGGGCAGCGGTTCAAGGTTCTATTCCAGACCAAACCCAAGTGGACAGTCGATGAGATCTCACCGTACATACAGTGAGTAACATTTTAGACATATCTGCAGTATAGTTACTAACCTATTTTGCAAATATGTTTCGGCCTTTTTAGATCCAATGATATTCAGTTTACGATTTCCATGACGCGAGTCGCGGGTAATAATAAGACTAGCTCACGCTGCATTTTAAAGCAGCTACTGAACTGAATCCTCACAAAACAAAAGGCGTCCGCCATACGGCGACCAATCCGGCTTACCAAAAGTCATATTATTCTAACTACGATACCTATCGCTATTGTATCAACTTGCAGAACAAATCCTTTATACAGTCCATTTAACATAATAAACAATCGAAGTTAATAAGATTAAAAACACAAAATTGTCTATAAAAATCAGTTGGACTCCCGAAGTACGAACGAAGGGTTCCGTACCATATTAGAGCAAACGTAGGTTAAATAAATTAAAAAATAGTGTTTGTTGTATGAGAGCCCACTTTAATTATTAATTTTGTTTACATGTAATAACTAATTGGTAAATTTTAAATACAACTAAGTATTTTGTGAAAATGTCAAGTGCCTGCTTGTTGTCATTATTGATATCGAGCAAAAGTACCAAAAAAACACGTTTGTTGTATGAGAGCCCCTCTTATTTATTAAATTTATTTTGGTTTTAAGCGGCAATAATAGCGGCAACACAAATACAAAATGTGTGAAAATTTCATCTCTCTAGCCTATTACCGTCCTTGTGATACAGACTGGAAACAGGCAGACAGACATCGAAGTCTAATTAAACAGGGTCCCGTTTTTACCCTTTAGGTACGGAATCCTAAAAAACATGACAAATATTTAAAAATTAGTTCCGAAAATTTCCGTTGGACTTGTTTTATGTTATGGACTGTAGTTGCTACGTGCGTTATAATATTGCAGGTTGTACGCGACAGAGAAGCTGAACGTGAACGCGCTACTGACGAAGCACGCGCGCGCCTCGACGCTAGATGGCGTTAGAGTCTTCTCCGCTAAACATATGAAATGACATTTAGCTTTCATATTTAAAGATCTAGGGCCTGTTTCACCGCCTATAGATAAGTGTCGGATAGTCTATCTATAGCTTTTTTGACAGATGTTGTATGGAGAATCTGTCAAAAAAGTTGTGAACATCAGAAGCTTTATCAGTAAGCTGTGAAACGGGCCCTCGATGTTACTAAACCATATAAAAAATTGAATGATAGAAGCCTACTGTTTGTATAATGGAGAAAATCGAAAGAGATCCAGTTGACGGACCTTCGTCATTTGGTGGGATTATGTCAATTCTCTGTAAATCGTGATCTATCCTCTGAGTTTGACATAACCCGAGCACATTACTTAGTTCCACAATCTGTATCTCTTTCAACTTCTCCGATTGTACTAACCGAAGGATGGCCAAATGTAAAGGATTCGACATTTAGCTAAAGTCTGGTCATCGAAGAGGGTTAATTTGGGATACACTCAGCCTCATGTTAATCTACGAGTACAACTCAGCATTAACACCAGTGAATTCGCCTTTTTAAAACGCTTTCTAAATTTGTATCTTTTGGATACAACTTCTATTGTATAGTAGATTAAGGATTTCACTACTTTTAAGGTTTAAAAATAAAGTCCAATTTATGAAATAAATATATTTTTATTTATCGTTAAACTTAACCTAAAAGTAAACAACTAACTTAACAACTATTTAATTCTAAAACACAGCCTTTGTCATTTCAATACGTATATACGCTGCGGTACAAATTCGATTTTTAATTTCTTTTCAATCTTAAAATAAATAAATACGATTCATCATAACTGCCGTCCTCAAGCGAAAGCCGTTAACCAACATCTGGTCGATTTTCACATTTTGATGCCATCATGATCAGAAGACAAAACTCTATCGACGTGTATTACCAAAATTTTCCTAGCTTTTATACTCATCGAGTTATCAAAATTAATATTGTCGTTATATACATACAATTCCTTACATTGCAACGCGTTTTTTTGCTCATTACTCAAAAATAACTTTTTGTACATAGCTTTGTATATTTGAGGTCGAGGACGGCAGATATCTGTGACGTGAGTCTAGTGCCTTCGGTCAAGTCCGACACCGATATTGACATAAATAATACAGTTTTAAAAGTTATGAGTATTACAGATCTTAGAGTGGGTTACGCTGGACTTTACTACTTAGCAAACATAAGTCCTAACTTACAACCTACATTTAGACATCTAAATGACGGTCTAAATCCTAGGCCCTGTTCGACCAGCCCAGACCAGTGTCTAGGCGTCAGGAGTCTAGGCCTTGTTGATGTTGTCTCTGAGAGTGTTCAGCTGGTTCCACATCTCGCTGGGCATGTCCTCGCCCACCTCCTCCGTGAAATACTTCTCTATGCTCTCAGTCTGAAAACAAAATATATGATTTAGATGAACCTCGTTCTTACTGAAATCTGGATTACATCTGGAAACAGGATTTTTTTCTGTACAAGATGTAATTTAAACACAGATTGTTCATAACGAATTGAATTACAAAACATACAAAATAGGTATTATATGCAAGCCTAGCGATTTGGAGTATTTCTCAATCGAAAACTCGTTTTTGTCCTGAACTTGACAAATCTTAGTAAAAGTATGGCGAACTAGCAGTTACCCGCGGGTTTCCCCGCCTGTAAAAGGTTTTATCTTACGAAAGCATATAATCGGAACAGAAGATATTCTCGAACGTAAGTCAGCTGATACCTGTATCAAATTAATCAAAAACCGTTCAGCAGTTTCGGCGCGACAAACAATCACATTTATAGGACATAGTCGCTATACATACCTCTTTAAGCCAGAAGTCCTTGGGTATGCTGAACAGCTCGTCCATGTTGATGTCGGGCAGGCCGTCAGTGTTGAGGGCGCCGGGAGCGGGCACGTGGCCGAGGGGCGTGGTCACGTGACACGCCTCCTCGTCACACCGCCGCAGCACCCACTCCAGCACGCGGGAGTTCTCGCCGAAACCAGGCCAGAGGAACTTGCCCTGGGGGTGAGAGAGTTGTTAGGAGGTATTGCGGTACACCGGTCGTTCTAAATTTAACTAAGTTTGACTGATGCTTTCAGATAAAGGATCACAAAATTGCATTTGTTCACAACGAAATAATCTCTGTACAGAAAAACGAGCATATTTTGCCAAAAGTGTTTTATTTTGCATGTCAGTCTGGACCTGCTGGAAGTATTCATAGTTCGTTCGTAGTCCTACGAACGTAGTTTAGAATCTGTAAAAGGTTAAGTTAAGTGTAAAAAGTTGACGGGGTATTATAAAGTCTGCAGGTACGCACCTGCTGGTCCTTCCTGAACCAGTTGACGTGGAAGATCTTGGGCATCTGTCTGCCGGGCTGCGGCATGGACAGCCAGTGCTGCAGGTACTCGCCGAAGTTGTAGCCGAAGAAGGGCCGCATCGCGAACGGGTCGTGCATCACCACCTTGCCCTGGAACGGATAGTATGTTGAAGCAATCGCTACTTGCTCGTGTACAAGAAGCCCTTCCAGCTGTTAGCGGTGGTTCATGTACTTCTTGAGATTGCAGTTCTCAGTTGGGATATCTCTAGCATCAGCCGGTTTGTATGTCAATGACAAAACATAAGAGTGATGTATGTTTCATTTTACACTTAATGATGTCCGTAAGTGTACGGGATATGAAGTTCTTCATTGTATTCAAACTAAATCCGTATCAATATTATTCAAAATAAGTTTATTTGTTTAAGTGTGGATAAATTATAGTCACACAGACTCATTTTCGCTTAATATTAGTTGATATGATTTACAAGTCCTAATATTCCTTTACCGCATGCTCAGCGGCGGCGGTGGCCTCGGAGCGCATGGCGGCGCCCATGAAGACGCCGTGGGACCAGTCCCGCGCCTCCACCACGAGCGGCACGCCCTCCGGCCGCCGCCCGCCCAGCAGGATCGCCGAGATCGGGACACCAGCAGCGCTCTCCCAATCGCCGTCTATGATGGGGCACTGCGCCGCCGGAGAACAGAACCTGAGGGGATAGGGTTGTTATATAACTTAAGTATGAAAAAAAAATGTGCACTCATATCCATTATCGACATTTGTTTATCGATACTCGCCGCACTAGTCGATAAGTGTCACACGACGTACGTTTTGCAGGACGTAAACGTAAATTCAGATCGAGACAATTTCTTAAAAAAATTTTAAGAATTTCTAAAAATTCCAACATAATATCATTGTGATAGAATGAAGTTACGTAAGATTTATAATGGATTTTTTAGACGCTTCTAATAAGATCCTAATTTAATGATGACGCCACGACAATGTTATGCGGTGATTTTAACTGTCAGTGTCGTAGGGATCTTCATTCGCCGACACGACTTTAGTTGTTACAGATAGTTCGACTCAGTAGTGGGCGCGGTCCTATGTGTGCGTGCTCTTGTAAACACAAACTCTCACTGCAGGTGAAGCCCCCCCGTTGGCGATAGTGGGCTTAAACAGACCCATAGTAGAATAAAGAACTTACGTATATTTTAGTTACTTATTTCAAATTGGAGTGCTGTGGCAACTGGCCATGTTGTATTTTCATATCTCCTGACCAATCATATAAGCTTGTGTAGTCTATGGTATTTAGATACTAAAGTTAACATAATGCTGACCTGGAGTTGGGATGTGCGGCCGGCGTCTTGGTCTCCGGGGTCCAGGGTTGTCCGCGCCAGTCGGTGAGCGTGGAGGGGGCGGGGCCCATGCCCTCCCACCACACTCCCCCCTCCGGCGTCTCCGCGACGTTCGTGAACACCGTGTTACGGAACACCGTCGACATCGCCATCGGGTTCGTCGCCTCTGATGTACCTGGGGGTGTATATTGTGTTGTTAGATATGATCCAAGCTTGTGACTGTGATATATTGGGTAGTATCAGGAAAGTTGGTATAGAATCAGATTGCGGGCCTAAATTAGTCGCGTCATGTCGAGCCTAACTGACAAATCGCGATTTACGAAAGAAATCTTATTATCGTAAACTTATTAAACAAATATTTTTTCAATAAACTACCTCTAGGACACTAAGGACCTGTTCCACCACCTCCTGATAAGTGGTAGACTATTTGCTATATTCGATGATATGAAAAAACTCATCCACCACACCCACCCGGTGCGACTCCGAAGAAGCCGTTCTCAGGGTTGATGGCGCGCAGCACGCCGTTGTCGTCGAACTTCATCCAGGCGATGTCGTCGCCGACACACTCGACCTTGTACCCGGGCAGTGTCGGCGTCATCATCGCCAGGTTGGTCTTCCCGCAGGCGGAGGGGAAGGCCGCCGCGATGTACCGCTTGCGTCCCTTGGGGTCGGTGATGCCCACGATCTGGGGAGATCGAGGTGTTAGTGAGATGTCTCATGTTTGTGATGGGATGCAGTTAATATTGGTTAATAAATTCACTCATCTAAATTCCATACAATGTTTTGAAACATTGCAATTTCCACATAGCTAGCTACATATTATATAATGTGTATACCGAATGTGTTTTCAATCGATATATATCGAGTGAATTTGCTCGTGAAAATAAGCACTTTTATTTTGCAGACAACTTTGCGAGCTATCTACTGTTTCATATAATCTCCCTAAGTAATAATTCAGTTAGTATATTTACCAGCATGTGTTCGGCTAGCCAGCCCTCCCGGCGCGCGATGACGGACCCCAGTCGCAGCGCGAAACACTTCTTGCCGAGCAAACTGTTGCCGCCGTAGCCGCTACCTGCACGCGACAATATTTTAATAAGTAAAGCAACAGACATAGCGTCAAAGGTTTAATATGACCTAGAGATGACATACAATCATATTGTGTGATGTATATATTTATAAATTTAATGCGTATTTAAATTTTATAAATGTATCCCAGTCGTATGATAAACAAGTGTAGTGTGTGGTGTGCAACATATTGCGATGCAATTTTTGATAATGAAATTACAAAGATTTGCTGCCATGCTGTGGCGGCTGTGTGTATTTTAAGATAGCGCGATTAAGGTGCCCGGGCACCTGTACTGGCCTCATCGTCCTAGTGCCCTACTGCCCTGGGCTATAACCCTTCTGGCAGTAGGGAAAATACACCCCTGGGCGCAGGAGAAACGTGAAAGTCTTTCGGAAAGGCCTTTAGCCAGCAGCTGGGTGACTCACCATAGCTGACGATCTCGTTGTCCGTAGGTCTGTGCAGTATGATGGTGCGTGTGGGGTCGCAGGGCCAGCCCGGGGTGCCGCCCCCCACCCCCACGGAGTGCAGGCAGCGCACGAACTGATCGTCCTTACGCAGCTCCTCCAGGACCTTGCTCCCTGTACACGACACCGTGTTAAATGGACATTGATATCCAGAAAAACAAATTTGGGTGTCATATTCAGTGTTTGGATAATAGTTTTAAAAGGATGCCATGAATAGAAAGGATACATACTGATGCTTACTAAAAGTCAAGTTTTTCGGCTGCGGCTAATGCATCTCTGTCTAATATTGAGATCAACGATTTAATGTGAGTTTAGCCTAATGTGAGCAAGTTTATAATGAACTGTGCTCACCGATTCTGGTCATGACGCGCATGGAGTAGGCGACGTACGCGGAGTCTGTCACCTCCACACCGATCTTCGACAGCGGAGAACCCACGGGACCCATCGAGAACGGGATCACGTACATCGTGCGACCTGTACGTACATTACGTGTTATTGACACCTCATAATATATTATACATAATAGACGTTTAAGATGTTTAAAAATTGTAACAAAGAATAATCGTATGCGATGACCTGATGATTTCATCTCAGCATATTACACACGAAGCTTTGTCTATAATTGCTCGTCATAATTAATATGCTAAGCAACTTTTATAGATAGTTCAACTTAGTTGCGAGCGCGGCTATATGTGTGCGTACGCCAATAAATACACAACTTTCATTCGTGTGGCAGTGACGCGGCAGGCGCCGTCCGAGTAAACAAGGCTTACCCACACATAGGACATCCTCGCGCACCACAGAGTTATCTGTATCGTGGTTGTGCCACCCCTAGTCATAGTTTAAGGGTCGTCACCCACCTCTCATGCAGCCGGGGAAGCGGTCCTGCACGGCGGCGTCGTAGTCTTGTGGCGCGATGTAGTTGCCGAGGGCGGAGCGTGCGCCGGCGCGCGCTGCAGGCACCACGTCACGCTCGCGCTCGCTGCAGATGAACGTGCGCGACTCAACTCGCGCGACGTCCGCCGGGTCCGTGCGAGTCAGCCAGCTGCAATTATCATCGATTTAGTCTTACCTCCTTCTTGATATCACCAGTCCTACTTTCGTCAATAGCTACAGGCCTTGACCTACGGGTGGCAGCGTTCCAGAGGAGCAACAGTGTCCTAACCTTTTACAAAGCCAGATTTAGGAGGTACACCGAACACGCGACGGCAGAAATGGAGTGGCCCATACAAATGTGGATACCATCATACCAGTGTATGCCACACTGATTGACAATAAAGTGTGGTGCACTATACTAGACTTTTATAAGTTCTTTTTTCGTCTCTCCTTTTCAGAAAATCTTTATTTATGATTATCACGAATTGTAGCGCAACAGAGTTGAGGGCGTCACGTAGTTATTAATTCTAAAATTATTGTTCTAAATTTTATTCCTTTGGTAAAAAGATGGAACTATATAGACGAAAAATTTCAATAATGTCGTCAGAATGATCTTCTGACGACATTATTGAAATTTTTCGTATTGCTGTTCATTGGGAGATTGCGTTTTGCAGTCAATATAGATAATAAAAAAATACATGAATGAACGCTCTACACCACGTCAGTCTGACCCCGTGGTAAGTACCTGAAGGACTTGTGTTACAGGTACCAGACAACTGAAATATATTTAGTACTTCTTATACTATACAAATATTTAAGATTTTTATGATATAATACACATATTTATTATCCATCCATGATCCAGGAACATTGAAAAACTTTTTGTTCCGTCAGCGTGATCCGAACCCCCAGCTTCACGTGCCAAATGCCAATGCGCTCACCAACTGAGTCACGGAGGTCGTCACGAACTCACCAGTTGTCGTACTGCGGCAGGGGTCGCACGGTGCCTTGCTGCCTCATCAGTAGCAGCAGAGCGGCCGCCTCCGCCTCCGACCCGTCACACACGTGCACGTGCTCCGGCTCACACAGCGCCGCGCTCCGCTCCACGAACGCACGCACCTACACACACATACACGTTATAGGTACACACACATAGACTTGCTATGGCATTGGCGAGTGCTTTAGAATAGATTAAAAATATTTTTCCAATTTTGAAAAGCGCAAGCACTGAGACCCTACTCCGAAACCGTTTTGAGACTCAAACAAACGAATTGGAATGTCCTACTGTTTCAAATAGGGCTGCCAGGTTCCCAAACCTAACAGCCGGACAGACTAGCCAGTTTGGCCAGACAGTTGGCTACAAAACCTGGACACGCTATGTTATCGACAAAAAAATTGTATGTAAAATCAAGTCTTTTTGATTGTTATCATAAATTTTGTTAATTTCTAGTGAAATAACTTTTTCTTCGCATTATTGCGAAATGTAAAAAGCTTAACAAAAGACGGACAGATAGAAGTGCCGGACACTGTTTATTTTGGCCGGACATGCAGTAAAAAAGCCTATGTCCGGCTTTATCCGGATGCCTGGCAACACTAGATACAAAGGTTTAATGACGTTGTTAGATTAAGACGGCAACATTCGGTTGAGTCCGAATATTTGAATGTGCAGTTTGAGAGTAGAGCACCTAATTTAATTTACTCGTCGACACGATACTCGCTCGCGACCTGACTTTAGAAGTTTTATTTGCTAAGAAATAACGTAAATATTAACAGGAGAGAAAAATGACGGTGGCTCACCTTCGGCGACAGTGCGGCGAGCTGCGGCAGCTTGTGACCGCGCAACGCCGTCACGTGCGCCGCGCGGTTGCACGCCAGCGCCGCCTGCGCCACACCAGCGCATCTACACAGACAAACATACATCATATTAAATACTTGATTATATTACATTTTTTGAATACAATTTGTTTTACATGTCATTAACACACCATCGTTACGGTACACCCGGTCCCATATCGACTACACATAATAATAGGCTAGTCGACTATTTTTTATTATTATTAGTTATAAAAGTCGTCCCGAATATAGAAATATTGTGCAAGAATGACGCCGATAATTTAAATTGTCTCGAAGATATGACACTAAAAATCACATTAAATTGACCTTCCTGAAACGCTCCATACAAAACGATACCTAATTATGACGTCATATCTAGGTAGTTAGTACGCAACGCGGGAAGACTCTGTTCGATTACTATGTTAAATATTGCTTTTATGATAGTGGTTTCATAAGAAAAGTTGTTGATTATCTAATAAATCAAATGGACTATAATATTATACATATATAACTTTATATTAAAAAATTGTAGTACTAAAAAAATTGACTTGCCTGCCCAACTTTAAAGGCTCGTTTCAAAAAATATATAGAAGTTATTAAGCTGAAATTTTTGAGATACTTATTTTTTTACCATTATATCCTAATTTTATTTAAACAATTTTTGACCTTAGCGAATAAGGTATTATTATTCGTAATAACCTACATTCTTGATTTCGTAAAAAAGTTCGTAAAATCGGTAGAGTCCTTTCAGGAGAGTATGGTAACTAATATTGTGACACGAGAATTACAATTATTTTAAAATATGTAATATTAAATTGATGTCTTTATCATTCAAAAGAAGTTGGCTACAAACCACTTCTTTTGAATGATAAACACATAAATATGTGAACATGAACACAAAACAAAAAAAATATTTAAAAGCAAAAAAAAAAATTAAATAAATTAAGTTGATACCCGCAGATAAATGTAAACTATGCGATCGGTTTCTAGTTTAACATTAGGTAGACCTTTTAAACTAGCCGAGGTGCACATTTTTTTCACTTTTTCGGGACATGCCTTAGTTTTAGAAGATGATATATTATAACAAATAGTTATGATACTCACCAAAAATCTAGACTCGGCGTCAGTTTCGGCTTTGTATAAAATTGATCAAAACTTTACATTACCCGATACATAAATTAATTTCACTGTAAAGTAAGTTTTACTGTTCTCATTAATTTTTATATATTTACCACAACAGTATATTTGAAGCTCTACAATAATTTAAATAAAAAGCTTAATGCTAGATTTAAGATTTAAACTTTAGAATAAAAAACGCGAGAAAATCTGTTTAAGTCCATGATATTATCTAACATTTTATTCGCTTGTAACTAAATAACATACAGTTTATAAAAATTATTTCATTGAAATCAATGAAATATATATAATCAGTTTATCAATGAAATACATGGAAATACACTAATAATTATGCATGAATAAATTCAAACAATTATTTGTAATGTATATAATTATTATTGCTTAATTGCTAATTAAATGTAAAAGAAAAATAATGTAATTATAAAATGTAGAACTGGCAATAAAGGCTTATTCTATTCTTATAAAAATTAAGTTAGTAGCATTAATAATTAATTACTACCTGACTTATTAATACTTATTATAATAAGTCAGGTACCACAAGAAAATATTAAAGGTAACAACTTACTGTTCCGTCCTCTTCACGTAATGTTCGGGGATGGTATTGTAGTGCAGCATTATTCTTAGACAATAACGTATCGAAATAGACCTAAATACTTTACTGGTAATTAAAAATTATATTAAGAGAGCTAAATTTTATCCAAATTACTGAAGCTGAAGAGGAATAACAGCCACCGGTAGAATCTTATTTTGAGAAACCTGCCACCCATTTAATATGGTAACCGTGTCTAAACTATCAAACGCTATTGTGGTAATCTCGCGGTGCGCGTGCGCTATATACCGGAGGAGTGTGCGCACGGC
Organism: Cyclargus thomasi; assembly: GCA_026546445.1. Lineage (NCBI taxonomy): Eukaryota > Metazoa > Arthropoda > Insecta > Lepidoptera > Lycaenidae > Cyclargus > Cyclargus thomasi. The sequence goes on from JAOTAV010031687.1 coordinate 11,328, forward strand.
GCGCGCTGATTGGTCGGCGTCGGGGGCGCAGCGCGACGTCACACCGCAAGTGACGCCGCACTTTTGTTTTGAACCGAATTTCAGGACAAAGAAATAGGTGGAACTCGTCGCACCAGGCTTCACGTGCACTCTGTTGGATGATGCAATGATGTCACACCATATGTGACGCTACATTTTTGTTTTGAGCCGACTTTGTAAACAGAGAAATCAGTGGCAATAGTTGCATCAGGTTCTGCGTGCATTCCGATGCAACTTGCAGTATTTCGATCCCACAAGGACGCTATAACGGTTTATTAGAACCTTTCACCTCATAAACAATATTAAAAAGAAAAACCATGTGTTATTCTCAGTATTGTGAATAACACATAATTAAAATGCTGATATAATTTGAGGTAGTAACCTCAAATTATATCAGCGTTTTAATTAGTAGATTGTCTTTGAAGTTAGATAATCTATTCGATGCTTACACCTAATCATTTTGTAAGCAATTATGACCAACATACATAACGTCACTGTTTATGTGACATGGTATGTTACAGCGAATTCTATCGATTGACCTCTCTGATTGGAGCACAAAACGATCACATGACGTTTGCGTCTGAATTGTTGCATCACTTAATGAAACCACTCACTCGACGTTCTTGTTAGACCTAGTAAACAGAACCTCCTACAATTAAACTGTTTTGTCTAGATCTGGAGCGTCCATTAACTCGTCAACAAGAATATTATTAATATTAGGGCGATCAAAGTAAGTAGTGACAAGCATGAAAATAACGTGGACTTGCACGTGACCAAAGCTAAAAGAAATATCCACAACCGAACATATAACCTCCTCGTTTTTGGAAGTCGGTTAAAAATATCATGGCGTACAATACAGGGGACCTTAAAAGGTCGTAACAGCAATATTGCAAGGAATTGCTGTACAATTCGTTTTAGTAAATTTTGTTAAAAAATTAAATAGTTATGATAAAATAGTTTCTTCGAAATCAATTTAAATTGATTGCAAAGTCACTGTTTTGTAAAATTAGGAGTTATTTACAAGGAAAATGAGAAAATGAATCGCTGTTAGCGACATTGCGAAGTGACCTTTTTAGGGCTGCAGTAGTCGAAAGTAACGAATGCCCTTGGAGTAAATAGGTAAAATGCTTTAGGTTACTTTGTGTCCCGTACATAAGCACAATAAAAGATGCTGTGACACATTTACAGTAAATATTGAACATAGTCTACTAAACAGTAACCCAAGGTCAAGAAATGCAGTTAAACAACTATTCACTTTTACCGCCGAGTAGGACAAAATAGAACAACTAATTTACTTACTAGATATTGCCCGCGCCTCCGTCGCGCCAAAATAAGTTTATTACTATTTGTTACGTGGAATGAGATATTTAATTGCAGTAAAAAGTAGCCCATATCCTTCTACAGCTCCCGAACTAACAAATCACGTCATAAAGTTGCTCCGTTGAGACGTGAAGAAAGGACAAACAAACAAACAAAGAAATGCAAGTAATTTTTATAAACTGAAACAGGGAACTAATAATGGCTGTTCTTTTGTCACATGTACGCCTAAGTTACGCCTCGCGAGATATCTCTCTCTCTCTCTGTCTCTCTCTTGAGCGTAGTTAAATTGTCGATATTTATTATGAGTTTGTCATGTTAGGGCTAGAAGGCTAGTAAAGATGAAGACATAAACCGGTTAACATCGAGAAAACGTGTAGACATCATTTTGTCGTGCCTTTATCTTAGGCCGGCAGGTTTCAGTTTATACAAGGTGTAACAAAAGCAACTAATATAACATTAGCTGGGGTTGTAAATATCTCTTACATATATAGTTCACAGTGAACGTAGCAGCGCTAAATGCGAAAAAATATTTTTTGCACGGGAAAGCTGGTTCTCTCTTTCGCCCTGATCCCACAGCGAACTCTAGGAACATACACAGGCAGGCTGAAGTTTTTAGATCAACAGCCCGAATCTGCTTCTACAGGGGACCTCGCCCGCGCCGCCTCGTTTTTTGACGGCTAATATTTCGCAAATTAAACTAAACTGACGCAAGAAACCTGTTAAGCCTGATAGCCACACGCGGCGGGTGCCATTTTATTGAATTATACATTAATATGAAGCTGATAAAGGTTACTACTTGAACATACTGGCTACAGATATAACAGGTAATGAAATCTACATAAGTCATCAGTAGCAATATCATCCTATGCCAAAGTGAAAAGGGCCTCAAAGTTTGATACGGTGCGTAAAAAATAATGTGATAATACACCAAGGCGGTTACAAGCCAACGCAGGGTACCTAAAAAGGTCGTAATAGCAATAATGCAAAGGAATTGTTCTACAATTCGTTTTAGTACGTTTTGTTAAACAATCAAATAGTTTTAATAAAAAAGTTACTTCAAAATCAATTGAAATTGATTGTGGAATCACTGTTTTTCAAAATTAGTAGTTATTTACAAGAAAACTAACAAAATGGATTGCTGTTGGCGATATTGCGAAGTGACATTTTTAGGGCGGCTGAGCTGTTTAGATAAAACTAAAAAAGTAAACTTTTCAACCGACTTCCAAAAAAAGGAGGAGGTTTTTCAATTCGACCGTGAACATGTTCTTTTTTAGATTTGGGTTTTTTACTAGGGCTCATTTAGAATTAAACAAATATACCATTTGATCTTAGGGCTTCAACTCTCAGAGTAATCTATAAGGTACTATAAGGTAGACGTACACACCCTAATACGCCCATCGAGTTACTACTTGTCCTTAAAATATCACGCACTTCCGACAAATTCCGATGAGAAGATAGGTAATTAAGACGTGTTCGATTTTGCGCCTGTCCTGTTTATCATCACCGGTCAAGGGAACCACTATCGAGCTGTCCACAGTCCAACCCACCAGCCCGCCGGCCCGGAGTCAGAGGTCACCACAATTATTACTAATTAGCATCCAGGAGATAGGCGTGTCCTAGTAAACAATCCCGATCAACAACACTCCCCACTCTACACTCGTGATTAGACTCCTGTTTGTCACATTGATTTGTTGCAAAAAATAAAATAAATAGTAATAATTGGTCTATTGCTATTTATTTTATTTTATATCTAAAGGGAATTGCTATTAAGCTTGAAAGTCCAATATGGAGACACTGGACTAAACTACTAAATAAAAAAATCAATCTTTTGTATTTATACTAACATAGCCACAGCCTTAAAAAATTATATTTCTAACAAATATGGATCTGTATTTTATGGTCTGAATTAAAATGATTATTATTATTATTATATTGCACGTATAAGGACCCCCCCTTTACATTGTTTTTAATGAAAATAATCACCTACAACCACAGAATATACATCACTAGTTTACAGAGAATACCCCTAGCGGCGACTACGGGAAACTTAAGTTTTCACCAAAGTTTGTATTTTGTGGTTTTAGTTCTAAGACTTTGTTTAAAAGTGAAAACGTATATAGGCCGTCGTATATACCTATATATACGACGGCCCCTGAAATGTTAGAGATAGTAGATAAAAACAGACATAAGATTTGTGTTTTATCCTTTTGGACTAGTTGTACTTGATCCGTAGTGTGTGACCACACTACATACATTGATAACACTCGTGTAATATTTTTGCAGACGGTTTTTTTCCAAAAAATACTTCTTCCTGTTTATATTAAGTAACAGATAAAGTTAGATCATAATAATTATTTCACCGAAATATTTGTTATTATACTTGCAGGTCGACTTTAGACTTTGATTAGTAATTTGTCGTCGATTGGAGTTTAACCGGATTACCTAATCTGTTATGATAAGGTACTTGACACAAAGGTGTGTAGTCTATGCATATTTAATTTAATCTCTTGAATTTGAAACTAATGTTAAATTAATATACATTATAGAGATAGCAACGGTATTCATCCTGAGGCAGTCACTTTAATAATAAAACAATAAATCTATACATTACAATAAAACAGTCAAATTGGTGTGTCTTTACAATTAATATTTTTACAAACTAATCAATGTGGGGAGCTTAGGAATAGTAATAGAACACAAATCGACAAAAAAATTGTTGTCCGTCTATTTGTCTGTTTGTACGCGCTAATCTCCGGAACTACTGAACTAAGATTCTAATAAATCTTTTTTTATTTAATAGCTATTAAGTCTAGGCAACACATAGGATACCTTTTATCCCGGGAGAAAGTATCTACCGTTTCCGTGATAAACAAATTTTCGCGCAACGAAGTTGTAGGCATCAACTATTACAATATAAGATCCAGGATGGTATATAGCCTGGTGCTATATTGAATTCGATCTATAAATTGATACTGATAAGGAATTGTAGTTAGTGATATATGTACTAACAGTATACAACTAGCGGTGTTGACGAGACTGAGTTATCTTGTGATGTCGCGACACGGAGCGAGGTGTCGTGATCCCGGGTTCTCGTTCAACGTGACTACATATTTAAAGAGAACTGGCTGTAGTGTAATTATTTCATCTGGATGCCCCTGAAACCCAGGCTCGTAGTGACTTCTTTCTTAAGGGTCTTTCTATAGATCTTAAATATGCGTATTAGTTTATAAAGGTGTAAAGAGAGTATATAACGGAGTGAGCGAACTATGTTGCGCCGCAACGTGGAGGGTCGCAGCGGAAAAATCCACATCCATACAAATTGTATGAAGACGGATGTACCCACACCGTCGACGGAGCGTGCCGGGTCTCAGCGGGGCGGAGTTTTGCGCGGCGGACGCGACACGGTCTGGCAAGCATTCAGTGTGATCACTTTTAGTAGATTTCTAGTTTCGGTACGAATGAATAACGGCTTAGTAAGTAGTCCAAAATCTTTCAGTAGATTACAGTATTACGAAATTAATATTATAGAATAAAATATAACAAAACATTTAAAAAACATAACGGAAATAATCTATATCAACTTCCAATTTTATTTTAGTTTTAACCACGTAGAATACATTGATAAATAAAAGAAAAATTTTGATAGAAGCCAAAACACGGTGTAGTAGATTTTAGTAGAAATTGTAGAATATAGCAAAGTTTTTGGTATTTATTTGATTCACGAGTGATTTAAATGTGGTCACACTGATGTACTCAAAATCCGTCAATGCGATGAGATCCGTCCCGTCAACAGTGTGCCATAGCACAATTTGCGCTGCGCTGAGGCCCGCCCCGCCCCAGCATGGCCCGGCACGGCACCTTATGTCGGTTACATGTTGCCAGCCGTGTTGTCTTATGTTACGACTTACGCCACTGGAAATCGGTCTGCGTCACCGTTCCTCACGGCTGGGTAGCTGTGGTAGCTATACATGTAACAAAAGTAAGTGATAAAACTTTAGGGATCGAATGTGTTCCTGATATACAGCTCACTGTGAAAGAAGCAGCGCTGAAAGATTTGTATGGCCGCAACAGGCAACAGCGACATGAGTTTGTCCATACAAATCGCAATTTTTTTTTCACTTTCAGCGTTGGCACTTTTACAGTAAACTCTATATCAGGGACTACACATCACGCTTACATCATCATCATCCTTAAAGTTTTATCACTTACTTTTATTACTCCTTATATAGAGTATAGACATGTGGCATTCAAGGAGAGCCTCTTAAATTATGAGATCCTACCAGTGAATTACTCGCTACGTGTATACGAGAATACAGCTACGCCCCAGACAATCGAACCTCAACGACTAATCCTAATAAAAAGAGCTTAAAACATGACTGTTGTCAGGCAACTATTGCCTAATATTTTTGCAATCGGTAAAATTTTCCTTGTTTACTCGTTATTGTTCGTGTTATAGCAACAGGGCGCGCTATCGGCGATGATGAAATAGGGGGCGTGTGTAGCGCCGCGCCCCCGCGATACGGGGACCTCTGATCCCCCCGCTCCGCCCCTCCACCGCCCCGCGCCTATCGCCACATCGACGTCGTAAACATGTTGATGGAAAAGTCCGTCAGAACTGGTTTGCGGCCGTGGCGGTTGCCACCGGCCGAGCTAGCAACTGTTATTATGGCCGGTACGCCGAGAGGAGGTTTCAGTACATGAGTAATAGTCACAGAAGTCACTCGTTACATGTCACTCTAACATTATTTTACAATTAGAAATATCCAATACGGTCCTAAAGCACTTCCGTTTGTTATAGCCCGAATAGAAGTATTTTTTTGGCCTAATGCGGCGACAGTTTTAAAAAAACGACATTATAGATGGAAAAAAGGTTTCGTGTTTAAGGAGTGAGTGAACGCATTTGCGACACTTCGGATGTCACGAGTGTCCATGGGCGACGGCAGTTGCTTTCCAACAGGTAACCCGTCTGCTCGCTTGCCCCCTAAATATCATTAATAAAGCGTGCCGGCACGCCCCAACAACAGAGTACGCAAAGCTTTAAACATTGTGAGATGGCAACACTCAGTCGATTTCGAATATCTGAATGAAGCCGATTGAGAGTAGAGCTTGTTCTGTACGGTTGACGATTACAAGTGGGACTGGGCCAGGGGTTACGAGTTAGTTGTATGTACGAATATTAATTATATAATGTAAGTATAACTTACCTTTTTGTTAGTCTCGTTAATATCAGCACCATTTTGTAGTTTCAAACCTGAAACAAGATATTTTACGAAAATAAATCAAGGGCAGATTGGTCGCAGATAAAGGGAGTTATAGATAGCGATCGGTAGATAAAGGAAATATTGAGTCGCTTATATAATTGTAAGTCACAATATACCCAAAACGATTAGAATATATTAATAAAAACATTAGAATAATAATAATTCATTATGGAAATGTTATAAATGGCATTGACCGTTTCCGGACCACTTTTTAAGACCTCCAGCGCCATCTATACATTTCTCGCGCACTTCACTTAGTCTACTTAGTTCTCAGTATTATAATTAATAATAATGTTATTTTTAACAGCAGTTAGTAGGCAATAGGTCGCGGTAGGATGCCGAGGCAGATAAATATAGCGAAAGAAAGTTTGAACCATTTTTAAAAATCTTTTCTGACTACCGTATACTAGAAAACAAATTTCGGCACATTTAGCTTACCTGTACCTGCACTTAACTACCCATTCACAGCATTAAAGTATATAACAAATAATATATAGCAATAACAGATACGGTTTGCGTATATTGAGTTGTGTATCGAGTCAATATCTGCCAATGTTTATATACCCCCCCGGCTGTTTTCGCCGCGTGACGTACGACACTCGTACTTAACCTCAATACTTTTTCTAAGATAAACCGCTAGGTACTTCCTTATGCATCATCATAAGCTGCAATCAGTAGGGGTAGCATACAGCGACCCTTCCCACAACAGCAGTTAGTGATCGTTCTCTAAGTGCCGATTTACACTTCATTTAGTTAAGTAGCGAGTTAACTTGCGCGATCGGCGAGTTTAGTTATTTTTGAATGGTTTGAACGGTAAAATCGAGTTAAGTTGTAAGTTGTTAATTAAGTTGCCTTAAATAGAACGCGATCCTATTTTTTGGCGAGTTAAGTGCGAAGTGCTACCCCTCTCGCATCTCCCGCACCCCGCCAACTTAACTCACTAGCGTTTAGACGTCTGAGTTTAGTACAGTTCATATTATAATATTTAATTTATCAAAAACTGTAATACAATAGGTATTTAGTGGAGTTAATTATTGAATGTAATTAGTTTGTAGGCAGTAATTGAGTAATTTATGGAGACTTATCTTGTTATCGAACCAGCAACTTATGATTACTTAACACTCGGCTCAACTTTAAATGGTTTGTAATAAACAAAGAATATAGAATTAATGAAGCTAAAGTGTTTTAAGATACTTTTTTTCCATTTGACTTCTAAAAGCGAGGATGTTCTAAGTTCGGCTGTATATATATTTTATTTAAAAAACGTGCAAATAATCTTTCTTAATACCGTATTAATATTTAATACCATACCTATCTTCTGTATAACAAATTGTATTTAAACCGCAAGTGGTTTTGTCGTGATTGATGAAGAAAATAAATTTTACACAATAAATATTCAATTCATTAATAAATTATTATTGTTGGATAGGATAAACAAAATAGTTTTATTAAGTAGACTATAATAACTACGTACAACAGTAATCGTCCTTTTTGTTAGTGGAAGTCGGTTAAAATCATGTTTTAATTAGCATTTCACTTTATAAACACAACACTAGCTTTTGCTCGCAGTTACTCTCGTCCGGAATTTCATAATTGCGTGATAATACGAATATTCTTGTAAACTACTTTAGAAAAATTATTATTAATGATAACTGTTATTGTATTGTCATTAAATGTAACTCCATTGTGTTAGAATTTGTGAACGTAATTTTGCTAACTGCAATTAATTTATCCCGTAGACCCTCTACGCGAGTGCTAAGTAAGATAAGAATATTACAATAATTATTGATGATAATTATTATTACTTATTAGAATTTGAAATCTTATCTATTTATTGTTATCATGTTTTAATCTAATCGATTGCAATTTTATGGCTCAATAAATATTATTTAGATATTATACAAGTAATTTTTCGGTCAGATAAAAGAATTGCTTTAATGTCAAAAGTAATTGTGCTAATTTATATAATAACTAGCTGACCCGGCGAACTTCGTACCGCCTTAGCGTAGAAATGATGCACTACTTTATATTGTGTACCTGAGC
>JAOTAV010031698.1:0-19961 GCA_026546445.1 Cyclargus thomasi
GAATGGGAATAGAGATTAGGGAAGTTGGGCCACAGGTAAACTTACTTACTGGACGAAACACAGCACAACGCCGTTTCCGCACGATCCCATCAATTTTGAAAATCGGTTCACAAACGGCGGAGCTATGGTTGAACATACATAAAATAATCCACAGCCGAATATATAACCCCCTCGTTTTCGGAAGTCGGTTAAAAACAAAATAAATTAAGTGTTCGAGGTACACGTAAATACACTTTTGTTACACCCTGTAGATGAGTTTTACGGACCTAAAAATAGCATCGTGCTGTGTATCGTAAATATAAAATGAAAGTAATAAAGTCGCGTTTACGAGTTTTAATAAATGACAAATTTTTGGACTGTCGGCTATTTTGTTCACCGTTTAATTTACAAGTATCTGCCGAGTTTTATTAGGGTCCCAAGTAATTATGTGAAATTAAGGCACTAAATTAGAAGAATTAAAATTTTATAACTCATGGTTATGCTGAAATACCATCTCGATATTTATGATAAAAGTCTACAGCGAATATCGAATACTGCTTAGTCATAGGCAAAAAACCGGGAAAGTGCGAGTCGACTCGCGAGCGTAGGGTTCCGTATCAGTAGGGAGCAAAAAATTCAAAAACTTGTTCTGAAAGTTGGACAGCGATAACAGTCGACTATGTTATTATAAAAAAATGGCAAAACACACGCTTGTTGTATGAAATAATTATTATTTAAATATATTTTTCTGTATTTGTTGATTATAGCGGCCATAGAAATACATGATTTGTAAAAATTTCAATTCTCTAACTGTTACGGTTCTTGAGATACAACCTGGGCACACACAGATGAAAAATATATCCGTGCCTAATTGGTTTACGAAATCACACAACATTCAAATGCCATCATTTAGAAATGCGTTAAAAGTTTCTTGAGATAACGCAGTTAATACTTGATAACGATGATACTATTAATTACATTAATTAATGACTCGCTTACAAAAACCGTAAAATGTTTTATAACCGTCTTTGATGACTATAATAATAAGGTGAATAATTTAATAATTATAATTATCGTGGTAGAGAGATTATTTATTAATTTAGTATAATTAACAAGGGAAAATAAAAACAAAAAACACGACTGAAGGAACCGTTGCAATTTAAACATCTAGTTATGTTTATTTCTAGAATGGCTATTTAAAGCCCTTTATTTTGATACCGCAATCGACCTGTTTGATCGAAAATAATTTTTGGAATCCACAATTTGGACTTCAAAATTGTTTTAATGTACTCGCGCTATCAAGGCGAATCTAACAACACCCCATACCTCATACATCAAAATCCGACAAGTCATTCAAGATTTGGGAAGAAACATCTACATACATAAATACATCCACTCGAAAAACAAACGTTTAAACAAGTCGGGTTTAAATAATATGCCCCTAGCTTCGTACCACGTTGAATGGTTGGATCGCATCTTTCTTCACTGACCCTAAGCGTACACAATAGAGCATTGAGACTCTATAATTACGTATTACCGTAATTGAAACATTCAATTATCAGCCTATTTAAATACGTTTCGAAAGTATTTTGCCTTGGGCCGTTTCTTGGGAGGTTTCGTATTCGTCTTAGAGAACCCCGATTCTACTTTAATCCAAGTACTATAGAAATATTATTATTACATTTGGATTAAAGCAGAATCAGGAATCCTACGAGGAAAGGGATATGACGAAAATTTATCGAAGAAATATTATGAATGAATGTTAATAAAAATAGAAAATTCACGGATACAACGTTTTTTTAACAGCCACCTCATATTATAAAATTAGTAAGTACAAGTTGGGTTCGGTACCAGTAGAGAGCAAAAATTGGAAAACTTATTCTAAAAGTTGAACAGTCATAATAGTCTACCACGTCATACAAGCGATGCTGATTGCGACATCTAAAGCGAAAGACAAACAACTGGCAAAAAATCAAGTTTCTTGTATGAGACTCTTAACCCTTAAGTTTTTTTTTGTTTCTAGTGTTTGTTATTAAAGCGCAAATACATAATCGGTGAAAATGTAACCTCTAGCTATTACCGTTTTTGAGATACAGACGAATAGACAGACAGACGAATGGACTGATGGACTGACGGGTAGACATCAAGTTTTAGTAATAGTTTACCGTTTTTTAAATTTGGGTACGGCACCCTAAAAATCATAGCTTTTAGAAAAAGACGATTGGTTTAAGAAACAAATATGATGCTTGCCTTCTAATGCGAAAAAACCCAACATATATATTTTAAACATTCTAACCAAAATGCCCTGATGTATATTATAAAATTTATTTATATATTTATTTACCATTTATTTCAGGCAACAAGGCCCATAATATAAATACCTTATAGACTAACATACATATGAAAATAATATACTTAAAACTACACTTTGTCGCGTGTTGCCGGCGACACGACGCGCACTTCATTCCCGAATCTCCCCCGGAACTTTCTGTAGACCACACCGGTCGGCCAGAATTCCTCTACCTCGAAGGTCGATAAGAGATTCTTCGGTGCTCTCATAATAACTATATATTTCTAGTTTGTTTTAACGCTAATAAAATATGGCGAAAGAGCTTTTTGGTTGTACTTAACAACGTATTAGCATATTTTATTGATGTTTAAATGGAAAGACAACGTTAGAATTGTCTGACTCAAATTCTCAGTAACATTTGACTTAACATATTTCAATGTTTTCAATCCATTTCATCTGATGCTTACAGATGTTTCGTTGAGTTGGAAGCATGTTTATTCACCCTTATACAGTTAACACCAAAGGGCTTAAACATTGTATTCAATTTTTTTTAGGTTAAGCCACTTAAGAAGTTCTGGATTTATAAATATAAATAGCCTTCGATCAAATAATATTAAGATTCACAGTTGCCGTCTAAAAAGTGGCACCGACACAACCGCGCTTAAGCGCTATTCTGCTCCTAGTCGCTCCGAGACCGCGATTTTGACTTTTGTACGATTGTGAGCTTTAACTCAATAATTTAAGTTTTATTTTTCAATACACTTGGTTTTGATTTTTACTTGTTTTATGTCAGATAGTCTTGGTGCCATAATCATATTAAATTTTGAAGGGTTCTGTGCATCTTACTAATAGTCGTGGTTTTGACATTGGTTTACCCTTTTATTTTATAAATAGCCGTTGAAGGCCGGCATTGCAAGAGCAATGCATCTGCTGTTTAAAGGCACGAATAGGCCGCCTCTACCGGAGATATACCACGGCTTCACAGAAAACCGGCGAGAAAAAGCGTTGCACTATGTGTCGTCCCGTCAGTGAGTTTACCGGAGACCCAACTTCCATGCACCTCATTTCCTTTCCCTATTCCTGTAGCTTATATCTTCATCTAAAAGGCCACCAACGCAAGAGCCACGGCTCTGCTGTCACAAGAGTCCATAGGCGTCGGCAATCGTTTTTCATAAGGTGACCCGTCTGCTCGTTTGCCTCCTAATTCTCATTAAAAACTCAGTAAATCTTCAAGAAGAGAGCCTATTTTACAAACTTTCAGATAATCTTATTATCTGCAAAGTTTGTTAGTGTTCTGATGGAAATAACATAAATTCGCCCTTAAAAGTCAGCCATCGCATTGAACCTTTCTTGACTGCTATCTGTTAGATAACAGATTAACAGATAGCAGTGAAGAACGAGAACAGACTTCATCCTTAACAGATCTGTTAAGGCTAAGGGCTAAAAATCGGCCAAGTACGAGTAGGTCTCGTGAAAGAGAGGTTCCGTACCATATTAGAGCCAACATAGGTATAAATTGACAGATACAGACGGACAGAAATCGAAGTCTTACTAATATGCTCCCGTTTTTACCCTTTGGGTACGGAACACTTAAAACGAAATTCCTAAAGCCTGTGAACAATATCCCATATGCATACACCAGTTCGAGACCTGTGCCGTGAATAAATGTGATTATTACAGGGAAGCGTGTATGTGGTCTGCATTGGTATTCATGTTTGTGAAACAAATTTGTTCGTGTGTCATGTTGATGTTTATGGGCCCTTCTGATAACGGTTGGTTAACACCTACATAGAAGATAGTATGGGAATTTTTAGATGGTCTGATTTAATTCGAATTTTACTGGATTTCGAATTTTACTGGTAATCAAAATAGTATAGAAAAGTTTGTTAGGAAGGACTACTGCAGAAACAATATGATGGATCAAGGATTTCATCATCATTCATAACCTGGATAACGCCTTTGCTGCGCGAAATGTAGTCGGGGGACCGCACATATTTCCAGCATAAGTCTCATCCGTCCTTCTCTTTACCAAAAAGCAAAATTTTTGGAAGTAAGAAGGTAACAAAAAGGCAGACAAACTATCACATTTTAAATATTAGTAAAGTATGGATTCTATGGAAGTATGAATGTTTCACTTTGAACTTAAAGTATAGGCATGAACAGTTTGCATAGAAACGTGAGTGCAGTGTCAGTGATCTGTCATAGTGCATTACAGTGCCACAATAGACAACGAACCAGTATGACGACTTCAAACAAACTAAACAATTGGCGAAGTGCGAGATGGACTCGCCCACGAAGGGTTTCGTACAATATTAGAGCAAACATATGTAAAAACTGTGTTTTTTGTATTAGAGCCCACTTTTATTATTAATATTTTTCATTTTATTACTAATCAGTTGAAGGTTTTGTGAAAATTTCAAATTAATGATATCCAGCAAATTATAGCACGTTTGTTGTATGAAAAAGTCTTCTAGTCTTCTTTTAACCCTCGGCTATGCTGTTCTTAATATACAGCCTTTTTTTTCGTTGGGGAAATGCATTTATGCATCCCCGGCTGTCTGGGGTATTTGAGACTGAAATATTCACTAAAACCCCAACGGTGTTCCTGCTTTTTCGCTTCAGGTAGGGTCACGGGATACAAGGAATACACACCGCGAACTTGAGATATGAAAACATAGAAAATCAAAATGGCGATTTGTAAATTTCAAATTGTGAGGTTACAAACTACTACCAACATTTTTTTTGTATCAAAATAAGGACATCAATATTCTAGAAATATACATTACTTGGTGTTTAAATTGTAACAATTCTTGCAGTCGGGTTTTTTGTTTTTGAACATTTAGCCTGTTGTTGAATTCATAGACTTCAATTGCGTGCGATTTCGAATCCAAATTAGAAATGCATTTTCGCTTATCGACTCGTTACGTTGAGGTGTGATTTTTCTTTTTAGTCGGGTTACTAGAACTGGTTACTATTGTGACATTGTTAGGGTTAGTCATAGCTCACTGAATACCTAATTTATATGTGCTAAGTCGTGAGCCAAACGCATAATCAGTTGTATCAGCCTTGAAAGTTGAAACTATAGTAAATGTGGTTATAAGAATCAATTTAAGCTATGATTTGGTTTTTATTATTAGTAACCTGTATATATATTTTTAGCCTTACTAGCTATTGCTCGCAACTTTGTTTTCGCAAATATATTGCGAGGTAAAGAAAGTGGTTCGTCTTTCTCATTAAAGAATGCTACTGATACCTTTTAAATCTACACTATTAATATAAAACCGAAAAGTTTGCAAATTTTTTGCTCAGGAACTAATGGCCGGAATTGAAAGAATATTTTTGCATTGGTTAGTTTATTTATCGAAGAAGGCTATATAACATCACACTACGACTAATAGAAGCCGAGCAGTAATAAAAGAAATATTGTAAAAACGGAATAGTGTATAGTTTCATGCGGACGTATCTGCGGACAACAGCTAGTTATACATCTATATATATTAATACGCGAACGGAAAACTTTGTACCCCTTTTTTACGAAAGACGCGTAGATTTTAAAGAATATAATTTATCCTAATTATAGTTGATATGGAGGAGGGGCGTGAAATAGCAATATATATATTTTATTAATATGCTTTAATATTGCATATTTTTAATAAATAAAACGCCATGTATACTACAACCTGTACACTACAATAGTTTGACATGATATGATAATCATTTGCAAATTTCCTTTTGTTTATGGTTGAAGTCTGTTATTATTATTTTTTTAATTTAATGGTCTGATAAAGAGCTATGTGCCCAATTGAAGTGTGTAATTAAAATACGATACGATAAAATCGACCATAAAGGTCGAATTTCGACCACAGGGCGACCTCTTGTACTACTAACCTGTCTACACTGAACCTAAGTCTGTAGTTAGCATAGTATTGCTATTCATGTATTCGAAGGTAATAGATATTAGATACAGTACGACACCCTAGGGACAGATTTGTCTGTCATGATGGACGCGACAACATAATATTAGATGGGATAGTCGGGGAATTATTTCTATTAGGGCGAATGAATGAATTAATACTTACCACCGCACTCAGAAACTAAACATTTGTAATTTAATTACAAGAAGCTAGAAATAAATTACCAAACGCGGCTTACGGTCGTGACTTACGGGTATGCATGGTATGTATGGAGGTTCGCAGTCGCGTCAGACTAGCTTCGGAAGCAAATTATCAAACGCGGCTTACAGTCGCGACTTACAGGTATGCATGATTTGTTTGGTGTTACGTCATCGCGTCAGACTAGCTTCCGAAGCAAATTATCAAACGCGGCTTACAGTCGCGACTTACAGGTATGCATGATTTGTTTGGTGTTTCGTCATCGCGTCAGACTAGCTTTGGAAGCAAATTATCAAACGCGGCTTACAGTCGCGACTTACAGGTATGCACTGTATTTTTGAAGTTTGGTCGTCGTGTCAGCGCACTTAACTAGCCTTGGAAGTCCAAACCACAAGGTCAGCCAAATGAAGAAGAAGCAGCTTTTGACCGCACCTTTGCTCTCGAAAGTTACGGAAAACACGATTATATTAACAAAAAATGAAAAACCGACTTCGAAGGAAAAAAATAATAAAAATAAACGGAAAAGTATGAAATAATATTAGTTTCTAAATAGAGCTTGTTCAGAATTTGGCTAAACCTCAAGTGTTTCTGGACACTATCTTCATAATTTTGAAGTCGGTACCATGTTCATTTAATCATGAAGTAATCTGAAATCGACTGCACAAGCGCAATTAACCGCCGGTTTATTTTAACTCGGCCGAGCCGGGCATAGACTTTTCCACCATTCAAACCAAAATGGATTGACCCAAAAAGCTTCTTGTTCGTAGCCCTAAAAAGGTGTTAATATATTACACGCATTAACAACTTTTTATCATCTATTGACCATATTTGGGCATTGAAAGTTAAATCCGGACCAACTACTCGAGCCATATGGAGTTGAATATTATTATATATTTATAGCTGGTACTTTGATATCATGAATATTTCATTGAATTAAGAAAATATTACTTGGCACTGGTAGGTATCAACTACAAGGTTTGACACTATGAAAATAATTTTGGCATTCTAGACATTTTGGGCATAGCAAGAGCAGTCAGTCACATATCGCATTACGTATAGAAATATGATGCTATGTAATTAATTAAATATTCTTTCAGTATTGGCATGCATATTATATTCTAAGTGGAAAAGGCTTATATTGGTATCTAAAGTTTTTCTTTAATTTTTTTTTATTATTTTATAAATAAGTTACAATAGATTGTAATATATACCTATATTGACTTACAATTACTTATGTATTTGAAACAAATATTCTTTATTAAATTAGTGCTAAGAAATAAAATTGTTATTTTTCATCTTTTTTGGTAAAAGGTGGAGCCGTGCGAGTTTCTAACGCCGGTTCTTCTCGCCGGGTTAGTTCCCGAACCGGTGGTAGGCACCGTAGTCTCGACGTTTAGAAAGTGTACTTTAAGTACTGATTTTTAATGAAAAAGATACTGATTTTGAATAAAAAAGATTTTGATTTTAAAAATCGGCTGAGTGCGAATCAAACTCGCACACATGTTCAGCTAGAGGGGCGGTAAGCGGCATCTATTGACAAAAATAACGCGTTGCCAAGACGGGATATCAACTTGATTTTCATCGTGAGTAAGTCTATTATATAACTAGTTTTCCTTCCTGACGATATAACTCTAGAACGCACGAACCATTTCCACAGTTGGAAAGGTATCGGGTTCCATGAGGTTTGTAGCAAAAAAAAAATCAGGAAATTTTTCAAAAGAAAAGTTACCATGCGGACGGCGTCACGGACAACAACTAGAATGGAAAAAAATGCTAGTCATCTAGTTCATGGAATTGCATCTTTATCCCTTTGTCAACGTTACCATTCTAGACGAATTTTCTCATAAAAAACTCGCAGGGTGCACGTGAGTCCTTAGCAATATAATTTATGATTAACGACGTAACAAATTAATGAAGGAATAATGTTTAAGAAACGTAGCAATTAAGTGAAGTGACTCTCATTAGTGATTTCAAGTTATGATTATGAATTCACGACCAATTTCGTACAAAAGATTTTTCATGTTTCTAAATTAGTCTAATTACGTCCCATAATTGGAAGAACTGATTATTATTACATTTTGCTTGTTGTTGTCCGTATGTTAGAGCAGACTATTTAAGATCTGAAAAGGAAGAAAGAGGTAGTCAAGACTTGGTAAGAGATATCTCTATCACTTCTCTATGATGGATTGTGTTCCGAAAGTTAATACAGAAGTAACGGTTATTATTTAGTATATCTGTAATAAATATTTATATATTACAGATATACTAAATAATAACCGTTACTTCTGTTTTCTATACAATAAAACTAAGTGATAACACTTTAGGCGGTGTATGTGTTACTTCTATAATAGTCTACTGGGTAATAAATGTCCAAAAACAGAAAATCGGACTACCGAAAACATTGCAATTTAAACATCTAGTGTGCGTTGATGACACGCACGTGTTTAAATTGCAATGTTTTCAGTATGTATATGTATATTTCTAGAATTGCTATATAAAGCCTATCATTTTCAATCGTACCAAAAAATTTTTGGTACCTCACAATTTTGACTTCAAAATCCGCCATTAAGATTTTTATATACCCAGTGTCACTTGAGCTATCAAGACGAATCTAACGATACCTCATTTGTTAAAATTCATGAAGCCATTTACACTGCAGAGTGTACCAATCGGGTAAAAACAGCGCTTTTGTATCAAGATTCTTAATACAGAATTTTTGAAAAATCAGAGAAAAGCAAAGGAGAATTTTTATTCTAAAAAACGAACGGTTCACGCGTGAAAAACTTACTTTTGGGGTAACAGAGTTGTGGGTGACTTCGTATATGAAATTCCACTTCCTGGCCGCTACCTGGCCAGGGTCAAAGTATTCGCAATAAAAACTTTTACGTGTACCGTGTGGTTAACGTTAAATGTCCTTCGTCTCACGTAACCACGATTTTTATAAAGTCTGGAACTGGCTACTCCTTCCCCTTAAGCCCTTCATTTTGATACCCTACTCGACCTAAATGAGAGGAAAAAATTTTTGTAATCTCACAAATTTGACTTCAAAAGTCGCTTTATTGATTTTTTATTTTTTTAATGTACTCGGTGTAAGTGACACTGAGTACATTAGCCCTATCAAGACAAACCTAACTTTACCTCATACGTTTAAATTCATCAAGCCGTTTAGGCTGCAGAGCGTGCCAAACAACTATAGAAATATGCATACTCTTGAAAAACATGAGCAGCAAAAGTAATTGAAAAATAAATTATAATAAAGGCCTGTTTCACGACTTCCAGATAAGTTCTGAATCGTCCTATCCATAATTTACCTGACAGTTCAAATATGGAGAATCTGTCAAACAAGTTCTGGATAGCCTGTCTGAAACTCATTAGGAAAAGATGAAACAGGGCCTTAGTTTACAAAACTATTTATTATTTCATACTTCTAAAGCTCTAAAGGAATAAAAATGATGGAATTAGTGACGTACTTTATGGATGGACTTACTTCTACTTTTATGTGGACTATCTAAATATTTGTTGTTAATGGACGACGTAAGCAACATGATACTACATAGACGCAGGCACTAAAACCAACAGCGTCCATCCAAAAATCGGGAAATAAACTTGTAAATATTCGCATAAAATGAAAAGGCAGTCGTTCTCCTGCCTGACGGGAGTACAGGTGACATTTACTTTCCGCGACCCAGGGGAAATACACCTTAATATTTTGTGAAATTGTCCCGAAAATGTCTCTCGAATTTCACGTCTGCGTACACCCTACTAGGAACCTAACTTGTCTTTATTACGAGATAGTAAAACTTGGCCAAAGTGCGCACGCATAAAAGGACCCCTTACTCACTCGTAGTAAATATTAATATTTGGGTTTAAGTCTGGATAGCCCAAAAATATTTTACAAAAGTTTGATTAAATCTATAAAGTCTATGAACGCTTTTATGTTAGCTTCAAATGGGAATAAAAAGTTATGTTGGCACTTTCAAAAGTTTTTATGTTGTACTTTGTGTCTATAAAACGTTCGTGGCCTAGTACTACGGACTCACAGAAAAATGGCGTGAAACGGCATTGTGCTGTGTTTCGTTCAGTCAGTGAGTTTAGCGGTGGTCCATCTTCCCCAATCCCCCTATCCCTATTCCAACTCCCTATTCCCTCATTGAGGCTGGCAATGGCATGTTACGAGTGTATGGGTGACGGCAGTTGCTTTCCATCAGGTAACCCGCCTGCTCGCTTGAAAACTTACCTTCTTTATGGCCTCGATTTAAATATAATTTTTCTATCATAGCTAGAAAAAGAGAGAGACATCATAATTAATTAAACCAGATCTAATTTTGACCTGAAACCTCAAATTAAACCTAAACGTAATAATGATTTCTCTAAATTAGAGTTTTAAAGAATTTCAATCAAAATTGGAGACAATTATTATAATTGCTCCGAAAAAGATTGACTGATTTTGATGCGATATTTAATGATTTTTTTTATAAAAATAAGGGGGCAAACGAGCAAACGGGTTGCCTGATGGAAAGCAACTACCACCGTCTATAGACACTCGCAACATCAGGGTTGCATATGCGTTACCGGCCTTTTAAGAGGGAATACGCTCTCTTCTTGAAGGTTTGTAGGTTGTAGCGGTCCGGAAATACTGCTGATTATCAAGTGATCGAAGTCCGAACAAAAAAAAAAAAGGAATTGATGATTTAGAGATTATAAAAAAAAGTTAAATGTCCAAAAACAGAAAACCCGTCTGCTTTCTAGAATGGTTAATTAAAGCCCTTCATTTTGATATCCTGCTCGACCTAAATGGTCGTAAATAAATACATACATACATACATACATACAAACATACATACATACATACATACATACATACATACATACATACATACATACATACATACATACATCCATTCATACATACTCTCGAAAACCTTAACCCTCCTTTTTGCGCATTCAGGTAAAAACAAAAGGGCACAACGGGTAGTATTTATCAGTAACAGGGATTTCTGCTAGATGTGCTATTCTTAAATATTGTTCGAAATTATTTCGACAAACTTAAAATTTATCGGTATGAAAATGATTCGTCTTTTCCATCTATTATTTTTCTTTTTCACAGAACATAAAAAATTTAAAGGCTCAATGGATAAACATAAACTTTCCACCTTATTTTATAAAATTAAGCATTATTATATTACTCGTCCCCACGTCTTTAAGTGTCGAAAAACTTAACGCTTCTTTTGGCGCGGTCGGGTAAACAAAGAACTTCGGTCATTTTAGGCTTTGGAAACATTGTTTATGTATTTAGGGGACAAGCGACATAATGGGTCAACTGATGAAAAGTGATTCCGGTCACCCATCGACACATCATCATTAGTCATTTCCTTCACGCCTTAACGAAGCAACAGATATTCAACTTGATTTTTCTACAGTAAGACGGACGGACACCGAAATTCTTGCAACATGGTTCCGTTTAGTCCCGCGCCAAGCAAAAATGCCCCGCTGTCATGACCTTGACATGTCGTCAGGCCTACACTTCTAATATACGTTACCATAAATCGCTAGAAACAACAGTTTGTAAATGTAATAGGTATGATGGGGGAAATTGAAAGAGAGCCACTTGACGGACCTACGTCATTTAGTCGGAAGATGTCAATTTCATTATTTACTAAGTTGATAGGATGGTGGGTAACAGAGGCTACTTCTGGTCTAGAAAGAAAATATGTTTTTGAAGTAATATTCATGTTTCACGTGAGCGAAGCTACGGCAAAAGCTAAAAATTGATACAATATAATAATGATGGAATCTTATTTTTGTTGTTTAAACATTAAGTATTTATTACGATGGAGTATCATTATTTTCTGTATGCATTCTACACTACAGATCTTAAATACTATTGTTTTACAGCACTATACAAACACGAGATATTATCTAAAGTAAACTTTATAGGGATGCAAGTATAATCGCTATTTCCGATTCTGAGTGTATCCTCCGGTTGGGCGGGCGGCGGGCGCGGGCGCGGGGGGGGCGTTCGTGATGCCGACCACGTACAGCTTAGCCCCGGGTTAACCCCGACAGGGTAGAGGATATTCTACACTGTGGTGCGGTTTCGCATGTGTGGCAAACTCCTAAATAACATAAGAAGACATGAGTGGGAGAAGTAAACGACTAATGGTTTAAAAACTGCGGCTATTTGCCATAGTGAAGTTTTAGAGACAGTGACCTGCAAAACAGTTTGAAATAAAAAAAAACATAGATTCTACACAGCGGCGTGCACAGGATTATTCCAATTACTCATTGGTGAAGTTTTCAGCCACAGTGTAAAAGACTGCCAGGACAACGTCTATGGGTATAAATTTTACTAATTTAAATTTTTATATTTAAAATTTTCATTCATAAAAGGAACCGTTTGTATAAACATCTATATTCATATGGCAAGTAATGCTGATTTTCTGCCTGTATAGAGCGCACGCGCCTGGACTTCTACCCTCTTGATATTCTACAGTGTCCCTTGATGTATAGATATTCCCTAGATATATAAGCTACATATAAAGTATACTATAGTATATATATACTATAGCTAGATATAAAGACGATACACCACCGGTGTAAAGTTGGTTTAGAAGTAAATTTTTTCTCTCTTCTTAGCGTTAACAAAAATATATAAGGTTCCATTTCTGTCGACCGCAATACTCCAAAAGAATAACTCGTTAGTTTTGAAAGACGTACACACTAAATATCTTGCATCAAGATTATCTAATACGTGTAACACAAAGTTAAAGCTGCGGTTTTGCAGGCAATGCTAACCTACATAAGCTGACAAGTCTCTCGGCGTCTTCGTCAGTGGAGCATCACCTTAACTCCCGCCAAGGGATTTCCCCGCAGATCTCCTTGTTTTGACGTTTCGCGCGCATACAAACTTACCCAATTTATAAACCCGTCTTAAAAGTTCTACGTATCTTTGTAATAATGCTCATAATGAATCGTGATTCGATTTACTTATAAAGCCAAACGATCCAGTTGATCGCTTTATTTACTACAGTGAATAAAATTTTATTGAGATATTATTTTAATTAATACAAACATAATTTCAATTTTCTGTAGCCGCATCCAGTGGAATAAAATACTTATTGGTATAGGTAAGTCTTCGATCATCATAATTATATTCGCAGTAGTTGTCAACAAGGCACCGGCAACCACGCTTATTAAGCGCTATTCTTCTCCTAGTCGCTCCGAGATCGCGATTTTAACTTTTGTACGATTGTGAGCTTTAACCCATTAAGTCAAGTTTTATTTTTTAACACACTTAATTTTGATTCAAGTTGTTTTGTGTCAGATAGTCTTGCTGCTATTATTTCATTCCATTTTGAGGGGATGAGCGCATTTTATTGATATTTGATCGAAGAGGTAAGTTAATTAAACATAACCGTTCCCTGCGAAATTACCATAGCAAATACAATCCGATACTTAATAATTAATATTATATTTAATAACATTGTCGTCAAAACACATAGACAACAATTAAAAATAAAATGTATATTTTTTATATTTCACTCGAATAATAAACGTGTAATTGCAATACATTATTATAAATCGACTGATATTATAGTAATATTTCATTTCGATGATAAAATATTTTGCCGGGCAAAGTGGCGATAAATTTGTCATTACTTTCGACGACACTGACTTAATGGCTTCATAAAACTTTATAAATGGAGGTTTAATCAACTGATCGGTCGTTGGTGTATCATTTTACGTAATTGCACTAATTACGTCATCAAATAACTTTATTTGTTCCGCTATTCACTTGTTGTGCAATCAGAGTAATTGAAAAAGATATAGAACGCGGATCTAAAAGTAAAGGAGATCATTCAGGTTTCATACATTTTTGGGCCATTTGACATTATTGCCAACCAGATGAAAACAGTATGATATTTAGTTAGAATAGATCATCCTTATTTATCCATTAAAAAGTGGATTTCATCAGATTACCAAAAAACACATCCTGATTTTCTATCTAAAATAGGCATGAGAAAACTCAGTTTACCTCAGATTTGTATGATAGAAGGAAAAATTACTACGGCCTTGTAAAATCGACCTTAAGTAGCGCTTGCGCTGTGTTTGTGTGTGTTCAAGAAAATTCAGGAAAACTCAAGAGGAACAGAGAAAAAACAGGTAAATAGGGAAAATAATTTTTCACATACAGCGCCATTTTTTACACATAGCATGTACTACAACAGCGCCAGTATGTGGTTTTTACGCGATTTTCAAATTCCACACGAGCAAAGCCGCAAGTAAAAACTAGTAACGTATAAATTATCACATTATAACAAGGAGCACGCAGCTGATGCTGACGATGAATCTCGATTAATAAACAATATAATGCAGTAGCTTCCGGCCGACAACCCTTCAGATATTTAAGAGATAACTCAGATGTTTTGGTTTAATAATAATAAAGGAATTTTTAATTAAGTTCGCTGAACATGTCGGAATGTCTGATCATTAACGATGCTGTGGAGGGCAATGTTATTGTACTGTACTGTTAATGAACTAACAACGAAACAGAGGAACATCAAATTACCTAATTTATTAAATAGAACCTAAACAGGCACATAAGTCCTGAAGATCTTAACCAGCGGAATCCGTTGCCACTTAGCAAAAAGGTAATTTTAGTGGCAACATCAGATTTAATATTCTGCTTCTGTATTAAAATGTTTTGTATCAATTGAAAAAATAAGTGTAAGAATCAGATAACTGACAATGTGAAAAATTCCGTTTCTCTGCATACTTTAAGACTTTAGAAGCAGAAAAAAGATTCGAAATTTAAAAATGTATGTTTTAATTATATTACAAAAGTGTTGCTCAAAGTTATAAAATGTTAGTTATCTGTTTCCACTTCACTTCACACCACTTACACGCATGCCTACAATTGATATACAATTATGTTACTGAAATGATACATTTAATTTCATTTCAAATGTTATCTCTATTGCCCTAATCATCCATACACAGATAATACATATATAGCTATCGAAATGATTGGAGGACGAAGTGAGTGCAGTTACTTTGTGCATTTTAGTTTTTATTTTATCAAGCTTTGGTCAAGTTTGTCTTAAATCTCGTTGTAATTTAGTTTGTTATTTGTAATTATGATTGCACTTTAATTAAAATTTTAATTAGTTTCTCAGTAAGTTTAATATTATGAAAAATGTTTTTTTTTTTTAACGACGAGAAAATAAAATATTATTTTCTCTCAGTAGGTCAAAACCGCGTCTTCTCGGAAGTGGTCCTTTTGTTACTATTTTATGCCGTGTATACTTGCAGCTGTTATACATTTTAATTTTGGCCGACACACCTGAATAAATATAAAATATTTATTCAGGTGTGGTTACCTTTGAAAAAAGACATGATTCGTAGCCTTGAAACCGAGTCATCGATTAATGTAATATTATAAATAATTGTATTATAAATCTTGTAAAATATTTTTGTTTTTAAACTTTGTAAATTAAGTAAATTCGTTTATACATAATAAAATGGTATAATTTTTATCGATATAAGCTGTTCATTTGCAAATTTATTATTTACATAATAGGTACACAATCTGTTGTAAAAATTATCATTTATTTTGGAAATCACAGAGATTTGTAAAATAGAAAATATAAAAATGTAGCAGTGTAGTTTCTGTCTAGGGTGCAAAGATTTATAAACTGTCTACGGTGCTATAAGCTATGTTCTATCTACGGCGCTACGAGCTATATAATGTCTACGGTGCTCTGAGCTATGACTTATCTACGGTGCTACGAGCTATGTTCTATCTACGGTGCTACGAGCTATGTACTGCCTACGTTGCTACGAGCTATGTTCTATCTACGGTGCTACGAGCTACGGGCTGTCTATAGTGTTACTACAACAAACGTCTGCGTTCGACAAATAAGTATTTTATTCATTGAAATTAAATGGAAATGACATTTTTTTACAGATGGCTAATGACCGTTACCGCTAAGATTGAGCGAGTTTACTGCATATTTGCATATTTTGCTGGGAGTTTTCTGTGTGAATAAGAAAACTCAATATCGTCGACGCCTGTATGAAGCATATGAAGTATGTGGGAGCGGCATCTCGTATACGAATCTCAAAGAAGTTTTAATATACAATATGCATTTGAGTTTTAATTTGAATTCTCGTCTCAGATGTCGACTTCGTAATAAAGACCTGCGTCATGCCAACGTAGAAAATATGTCATCGTATCAAACGTAACCGTAATATGCAGTCAGTTTTTCCGCGTGCTTAAAAATATACAGCTGCAGTAAAGTTAGACGTGTATCTGGTTTAAGTCTCTTACATGATGTACTGTTATTTTTTAGTATTTAATATTTTTCAACCTTAAAGTATTTAGGAATACCCAAAGTTGCAACACTGTAGGTGCACTCTGTAGGTATACATTTACAAGACAAATATTTTATAGCGAAAAATATACGTTTCCAGTGCTGCCGTCCTCAAGCTTAAATGCTGTTAACCAACATCTGGTCGATTTTTAGATTTTAATAATAATATAATAATAATATAATAATAATATAATAATAATAAATATTCTTTATTGTGCACACATATATTGACAATTTTACTATAATGCCATCATTATTAGAAAAAAAAGCTCTATCGACGTGTATTACCAAAATTTTTGTAGCTTTTATAGTCATCGAGTTATTAAAATTAATGCAATTCATATAATGACCGTTATACAACATAACACAGCGATCTCTTAGAAAAATTTCCGCATTCTTCGCTCATAATTTAAAAAGTTTTTTGTACATTGCTGTATTTAACTTGAGAACGGCAGGGTGTGATATATATGAATTTTGGCGCACTAGTGTTACAAGAGTCATAATTATTAGTATTAAAGGTCGACTTTTGGTTGAAATTTGACCATAAATATTAAATACATCGTGTAGAGGAGCTATAAAAATTAATCGCTTTTCAATTCAATCACAGACTTCAATTTGGCATAAAAGTCTCGTTACCAGGCCATTAAATTTTATTAAAACAGACGTCAATCATAAACAGAATATTTCGTGTATGATTAACGTGTTATATCAAGATATTGTAGTGTGCGTAGCGTTTTATTTATTAAAAATATAAAACACAACAGCATATTTTAAAGTCGTGTATTTATATAAAGATATTTTATATACTTTACGTTTTATACAGGCTTATAATCGGCGAACACAATAATATGTTGCTCGTATATTACTCAAATCATTTAATATATTTTCATAAGCAGGTTAAACATTCAGTTAATTTTATATACGAAATTTCATTTCATTATGAGAATAAAAACTAAGTTCAATTTACATATTTCAATTAATTCATACTGTAAAGAATATTGTACACATAATTTTAATAATATTTTGAATAACAAATAAATGTTCAGAGCTGTACTAACATCACGTTAATGTAACACTCAATGTATGCCAATTATACTATCTAATATTTTAATAATCCTTTATTCTATTATAATATAACGTTATTATAGGGTTTCATTTAATATAAATTGAATTTAACTGTAATGATATCAGTCATATCCGTGGGAGACCCATGCTTCAGTACAAATGGGCCGGAGAGCTCCCACGGCCTGACAGAAAACTGATGTGGAACAGCGTTGCGCTGTGTTTCGTCCAGTGCTGGAGTTTACCTGACGGGCCCAATTTACACCGTGTTCCCTAACTCTATTCCAGTTTCGTAATCCCATAGACTATTCCTTCATCAAGAGGACCGGCGACGCACTTGCAACGGTTCTGCTGTTACAAGTGTAATTGAGCTACAGTCGCTTTCCATCAGGTAACTCATCTTATGCTCGCCCCCTGTTTCTCATAAAAGAAAAAGTTTTCCTTAGCTATACTAATAATATAAAGCTGAAAAGTTTGTTCGTTCGAACGCGGTGATCTCAGGAACTAGTGGCCGGAATTGAAAAATTATTTCTGTGTTGGTTAGTCCATTTATCGAGGAAGGCTATATAAAATTACACATACATCGTGAAAACGGGAATAATTTATAAAGTTTCACGCAAACGTTGTCGTGGGCAACATTTAGTTTGTAATATAAGTAAAACTCTATACTATACTATACTATAATGAACTGACGGTAGCATTTTCGTATCACCACGAGCAGCAAACCTCCAAGAAGAAGGCGTATTTTTGTTGAAATGCTGAAAGCGAACGTTCAACTCTTCGCCACGAGTATCCACGAGCGGTAGTAGTCGCTTGCCATCAGGTTGCTCGTTGTTCGTCACGTTCGTTAGACATTTGCCCGAAACATTTATGATAACAAAGAGCATTGAGCGCATTGATGAACACAAAAAAAAACCGGGCAAACATTGCTATTAATCGTCGAAAAAGTTCGAAGACACTAGCAACATCGGAAAAGTTGCGATTACGGCGCCGGCGGGTGTATTTAACTAAATAACAGAATATAAATATATAAACTAAATAACAAAATATTTAATGCAACGATTCCAAAGAACGGTAACAATTCAAAGTAACGAAAACAGTTTAAATCAGTTGACTTTTTACATTCGAACGTTTTGCCAGTCAACCTTTAACATTTTTATTTAATTCATTAAATTATGCAGGTGGGCCCCGGGGGGAGACCCCCGAGAGAGGCCCCGTGGGAGGGCGCCGGATAAGGCCCCGGTCCGCGACGTCGCAAGTCAACAAGCAAACGTGCCCCGCTTCCCAATTAGTCGTCTCAAAGAAATAAACATGTTTCTATTAACTTTCTCATTTACCTTGTTTGTACAGCGCTGATAAAACTCGCTGATTTCTTATTCTGATCGTATATTTTATAATTTGTTGTGTTAAATTGTCGCGTGTTCATTATAAAGGAGATAATTACTTTAACACTTAGTAACTAGAGTCGTAAACATAACTTATTTATCGTTTGGGATTTAAAGTAATCAAAAACTTTTAAAGAACCATCAAAACTGATCGAAAACTTTACTGTAAAAGGGAATTATTAATTGAACAATTATTTTTCCGTTTTAAAACTAGCTTTTGCCCGCAGGTTTACTCTCGTGGAATTTGAAAAAATAATATTCTTATTCGCCTAAAATTAATGTTCTTGTGGCCTACTTTGGAAGAACGGTCTTTTTTCTAGACCAAAAGTCTAATGGTAAAAAATCAAATCGATTTGTAGCTACGTTAAAGCGTGTATCATTCTAACGATGATAGAATTTTTGAAATCGGATTAACACTTTTTGAGTTTATTCGTAACGAACATACAGAAATACAAATCTTTCCTCTTTATAAATAGTGTCGGATGTAAATATTCAGACAGAAAAAAAGAAATTTTGTATATATCGGGAACCGCACATTTTACCGGGATAAAAAGTATCATGTCGCCTAGACCTAGTAGCTATTAAATGAAAAAAGATTTATTCGAATCCGTTCAGTAGTTCCGAAGATTAGCTTGTACAAACAGACAAACAGATAAACAGACAACTTTTTTGACGATTTGTGTTCTATTACTGTTCCTAAGTTTGATTTATTAGTTTGTTAAAAATATTAATTGTACATATGTATAAAATAGATTAACAC
>JAOTAV010031709.1:2424-19959 GCA_026546445.1 Cyclargus thomasi
CATTATACAATGCAGTAATTATGTCTAGGAACCACGAGTACACATCAATCGTATGTCTATTTGCATAATGCATAAAAATAGAAATTATATTTAATCTATATCTAGAGTTTTACAAAAATCTAAATTAACAATAAATATTTAATTCCAGCTTCATCATCAGTCCTTTGAAGGACGGACGATGGACGAATCGTGGTTCAGGTTCATTATAAGCCCTTTATAATAAGCCCAAACACGACTATGATACGATATTCCATCATGGAATGCCAGCGCCTGTCTTCCAACTTCTCCATCAGACCTTCAAACTTAGTCGTAGTCCAAGTTATAAGACCTTTCTAATGAGCCAAAACGCGACTAAAAAATGATATTGCATCATGGAATACCGGTCAAGATCTTCCGGCTCCATGATCAGAACAGGTTAACAGGATAACATTTTAGAATTATCATTAAAACAAAGGCAACCTTCGACGAAAATAAGCAGATTTGTTGGTCAAAGCATACAACTACAATTTTTGACAAAGCTACGGTCCTTGGATTTTTCATTACATCTTTACATACGTCAACACGCAGACCTAATAAAAGCGTGTTAATTAATAATAAAAATATATGTATACACCCGCGTATAGCTGTCACGCCAAGTTTAATTATATTATATACTTTTTATGTGTTCCTTTTTTTGTCAAAATTAGATTTTTAGTCAGGTCACACCTTTAAAAGTGGAGCACGAGATAGCTGCTATATATTCATGAATTAGAATCGTAGTATCCGAGCTCCGGTATTCAAACTATGGCTCTACTAAATAGTACATATATTAATAGTGTTATATCAATTCTCGGTCAACGAACTCAATATTTTTAGACCTTAGAGAGAACGGAGCGCTCTATGCCGAAATTATATTCTTTCCAGACTAAATAACACCCGCAACTCATTTGCACCAAAATTCGAACCGTACGTTTTGCGGAAAGAAGTATTTAATTTCCTTACCCTAGACTTTAAGTAGCTCTATGTCAATCTTTGAACTCATCCAACTACATATATTAAAATATACTTTTCGGAGTCTATTGGTCAAGGTGTTCCTCGCATCAGGTTGTTCTTGTGCCCATTTGCTCCCATGTAAAAAAAACAGTCACAATGGCTGGCAGATATAATCAGGCGCTAATTTTTTAGCTGCAGTAATTTCAGCCTTGCGTGTAGCCTTGTATGGTCTCTGTTTTGTCTCTGACAGTTGTACAGCGACTATTGTAGTTTGATACTTTCGTTTTTTATCTATAAGCTGTGACGTCACCGATTGTTCAATCATTCATTATTTAATTGGGTTAGAGTTATCGGTCAATTTATTACTGTATGACGGACGGACGTTCACGTCTTGATACTTTAATATTTGAATTAATTGTAATTTTGTACGTTTAATTAAATTGTATAACTTATGTAAACGTATCTGAAAGCAAAAAATATAATGCTATAAAGCTTTAAATTGAAAAACGAAAATATTGAAACATGTCTAGAGCCGCTACCCACGTCCGAGCCACTAATAAATTTCTTATTTTATATTAATCCATCCAAAATTATAGATTATTTCCAGCCAATCATTGGCAAACGGCCATGTAGCGCACCTCTCCAGTTTTAATAATTCATTTCATTGCGGATGTACGAATTTTCGTAACAGAAATTTGAAACTAACATATTTTAAGAGATTGTATTAATGCGACATTATCACGCAAAAGTCTTCTTCCTCAATTATTTTAAAAGATGTCAGTATGATTTGTGAACGTGGATTGTTCAGTAATTAATTAAGGTATACAACAATATCACTTCTCTGTGATTTGGGCGTGAAGAGGTATATAGAAACTCTTTCGCATTTATAATTTTAGTATGGATGAAGAGAAAGAAGAGATGATTATACCAAATCAAACGATTGCTGTATATACCCTGATTTATAACTAATAGAAATGTTACATGGAATGTAAAATGCTTACACAAAATATTTCGCTAAGCACATTTAATGTAACTATTATTGTACTTTACTCACTGGGTCATCAACTAAATATATTTAATATTTTTTGAAATATTCACTTTACATATATACGAATTTGAATGTCACAAAAATTATCTCATCAGTTTTTTATGGCTAACGAATAACATATAAGGCAATAAACGAGTTGGCGGTTGCTAAGTGGTCATTAAATACTTCTCATATGAAGAACGTTGACAAATCAAGTTTGAAAATGATATGGAAATTAATTAATATTCTATACTTTCTTGCAGTTTTAACTCAAAGAAAAGCGGTGCTATTTTTATAATAGTATTAGTAAGTAGTAAAGTAAGTACTTAATACTTCGTTTCCGTACTTGTTACTTTTAACAGTATTATAAGTACTATCGGCATTTAGTGTTTACGTGCGACATACTGTATCGAATTGTGAATAGTGTTAGTCATGACCAAGACTGTAGAGTCGAACCTCATATGTATTACAGCTATATGAATAAACAAGTATCAAGAGTGCTTTGTCATGGTAAACGAATACCCAACGTTAATATGAACAATACGTCAAAATTTTACGGCCGTCTACACTCCGTACAACTAGTATCAAGACCGCCGCATCACGCTAGCCAGTGTATTAGCGTATAGAAACTATGATGTAGTGCGACAAAAATAAATTACTACCGGCAACAGTATCAAGAGCGCCGTGTCGCGGTAGCGCACTTATGGGTTACTAGAAACAATAATAGTCTGGCCGTCGAAAATAAATCGAGCGGTCGGCTACCGCGTTACACAATCTTGATACTTGGTTTCGGCGATTCGCAGATTAGTGATACCGCGATAACGCGCTGTACGCGACGTGTGCTGTGTCTGCTGTGTCAAGACGAGTGTTAACAAGTGATAACGTGATAACAAGTGAAAGTGCAGAGGTATGTACTTACATTCGTTACATAGAAGTTGTGTTGGTTATTATGATATAAATTATTTTATTCTTTTAAAAATGTTGTCTCTCGTAGACTGATTTTCATTTGTTTTTCGTAGTCATTATAGTGTGTTTGAAATGTTAATATTTTTCTTCTCGTTTGTTATGTTTTCAGTTGTTTTGATTATAGTTGTGATGGTGTTCTATTAGAAAACAATTGTTATTACCGTTGTTATAAGATATGCATTTATGTTTTATTCTATAATTAATTTGACTAAAATAAAGTTAAAGTGGTATTCCATGCATGATGCAAACTAGTTGAGAAACTTACTGCACGTACATTATACATTTTATTTTATTATTTGTATCAATTTAAAACTGACCCAAATTTAAAATTAAGTTTTATTCTTACCTAAGAATTGTTTTAATATTTTTGTATAATACGCACAAATGAAACTGCTACAAACAACAATTATAAATTTATTTTTGAGGTTATGTCACTCCTTTTCTTAAAAAGATGATTTAAAGAAAGTAGATATATGTTGTAATTATCCATCGAGGTAAGTGAGAGAATTTATGCTTATCATGCCTAATTTTCTCTCTTAAATTTCTATAGATAAAATCGTCTCTATTATTTACTTTTTAATGCTATAATATTACGCGTAAATGTGCCATGTTGGATTTAGAGCTACTTTACATACAACATGGCGTTCGCCTCTTCAAAAATTTAATCCGAATTTATTTTACCTCTGAGCTCCTCAGTGTGATTCTTATGTCGTTGATGTATGGGTCAAAAAAGAGGCTTGTTGAACATGGCATGGCGTGGGTAGAGCCATCTAGTTCATAGGTGTGGTCCACACGCTAGCAGCTTGATTAGAGACCTGTCTCAGGTAGGAATACTGATATAAAAGAGATGGAGATATTTTTTTGTTTCACTCTTTTTTATTTTTATGGGTACTAGTATTAACAGGAAATCGTATTTGTCCTTCTTTCACGCCCTATAGATGCAACTGATCGACTTGATTTTTGGCTTGGAATTAGTTAAATGTGTGGACATAGGCTACTAATTTTCCTGAGTCGATGAACTGTGGGACGCGTTCACGGCTAAAAAAATTTGTATTGCGCGAGAACTATAAATTTTTAGCCGACTTCTAAAAAAGGAAGGAGGTTTCTCATTTCGACCGTAACATACGTTTATGTTTGTTCGCGAAGCACTCCGCCGTATGTAGACCGATTTTATAAACGTTTTTGTTTTTGTATAGGTATACCCTATACAACACGAAAAACGTTTATAAAATCCCATTTTCACATAAGTGGTGATTAGATGACGCGATCCAGGAGAAATCTGGTGGACTTCTTAAAATTTGTATGAACACGTATAGTGATTATCACTTTTTCTAAAGGTTTTCAGGTATACGCTTCCAAAAACTAAGTTTTGGACAGATATTACGAACCTTGGTTCCGAAGGTGCTGTACTAGAACTAGAACTCTTGAGTCCTTATAGATTGTGATTTCGCAATTTCACCTTTATTTAGACAACTCAATGCAAATGCCACTTCATCAATTTCATAAATAATCATCATTATCGCTATAATGATGATACGTACATTTTAACCGTATAATTGGTACTTCCAATGGTCGTTTACGTCAGAACGGGAGTTTTTGATTATAATTTCATCATCTGTTTCATAACTAAAAAGTTAAAATAATTTTAAACAAAAAATTATAACTATAAATATAATTAAAGCTATATAAGTAGATAGATTAACTAAAAGGTAACACTACATAATTATTAATCTCTTTTAGCGCTTTATAAAGATTGGCCTAAGCTTCAACATTAACCGTAATCAATCTTTGTAACTTTGAAGTCGGTACCAACTATCTTCAGCGTAAGTTTAATGTCAAGAATCTAAGAGATTGTAAAAGCTGGTACCTAGACTTTAAAGTTATAAACATTGATTACAGTTAATGTTGAGGGTTAGGAAACGGTAAAAATAAGAATATTTGTGATCATGATGTTTTTTAGGACTAAAAAGAGCCTATGTTACCCTTCATAGAAAGCAAAATACACTTTGCCATTTATAATATTAGGTAGAGTTATGAATTTCTTTTACCTGGTAAACTACCCATGGTTAAACTATCAATTTAACTTACAGTTGAAATCTCAAGCAGACTCGATTGTATGTAAATTAAAGTACATTATAAAATGTTTGCTTAAAACAGAGTCACCTACACAAACCATATTCGGTACGCCTAAAAGCGAGGTCATGTTTTTCCATGCCATAGTTACTAGACTATTTGTGATAACCTTGGTGTCTAGCTGAAATTATTTTAATATTGTTGCCGTACTGCTGTACTGGCCGACTTTGAAGCAGATTTTTTTTTAAGTTAGAGAGCCAACGAACAGACGAACACCTGATAGAACTATCGTCACCCATTGACATTTGCAACATCAAAAAAGTTATCAATGCATTGCCGCCTTTTTTGAAGAAACGAGCTGTTCTAGCTGAACGAACTAGTGATTACTTCGAAGTGAAACTTTAAAAATTATCCCGTTTTTACGATATTTTTTGTGATGTTGTATAGCCTTCCTTGATCAATGGACTAATAACACAAAAAATTTTTTTCAACTACGGCCAGTAGTTCGGGATTTCAAAAGTTCAAAGTGTTCATAAAACAAAGTCTTCAGCTTTATATTATTAGTATGGATTAAGCTACGGGAAAATTACTCATCCGACAAAATACAGAGTTATTCCACGACGGTTTTCTGTGACCTTTTTTCTATACTGAGCTTATCATAATTACTAGCGAAAAAGCGCAACTATATAAGGCTTCGAGAGATTTTTTTAATGCTGGGACATTGGGTTTGCCAAAGTACTCCGTGACTGAAACCAAAATTTTCGGTTTTGGATCACAGATGGGATGGTTCTGGATACATGTTTGATACTCAGTTCAATTAATTTCTCTTTACAGTTACCCATCTTATTTAATAGATGGCGTTAGTAGCCCAATATTATTATTTTACTTTTAAACACATCTAGACGTACACACAAAATTACTCTGCTAAGCCCCAAACCTAAAGCTCTTTTAGTTTTTCCGTAAAATGTACCACAAATATGTACGTTAAGTGGTATATAGAGGAATTGCTTCACTTGGTCAATTAAGATGAAGTAAAAGTTAAATTGATTTTAGTTTTTGACTGAACCACCCTGGACACACGAGTTCAGTTTTACAAGACGGGACAGCAAGCTAGTGTCAGTGAGTTATCGAGCTATTATTTCTAGTCTCTTCGTGAATACAAAACTCGTTTCATCTTTAAGATAGTAGACAAGCCAGTTTCATCTTCCCAAGACAGATCAAAAAAAAGCTTGAAAAATTGACCTCGTGTATCTCAGTCATAAAGCAAATTAATTGGCATTTAAAGTTTAAAGCTTTTAATCAAGAACTGCTTATAATAATAATAATTTAATAACGACTAGCTGATTTTCTAGATGATTTTCCCTGTTTTTGTGCTTTTCTCTTAAAATTTTGCCATGTTTTATTTTCTATAAGCCTAACCGAGCCCTTTCCAACGAATGCAAAACTGTCGAAATCGGTTCGTGTGTTCTGGAGTTATAGCGTGTAGAAGAAAAACCCTTATTTTTATTAATTTACTTTTTTTTATATAATAGATTTTTTTTTTACATTTGAATAGGGACTGTTTTATCACTTACTGATAAGTGTTTGAAAGGCTATTTACAACTTATCATATAGACATTATATATAGATAATTTGTGACTCAATAGAGCGCATCTTATCTCATAAGTTTTTGATACAACGCGCTTTATCAGAAGAATTTTTTGCGTTCCTGCCTCCTCGGTAATCCACCTTAAACGGAGTTTACATGTTCAATCAGCTCAGTCCATCAGATTGATTCTGACCCCAAAATGATAGCGTAATTTTATGTTTTTTATAATATTTACGGGACAAGCAAGCAGACGGATTACCTGATGGAGAGCAACTGCCGTCGCCCATGGACAATCGTGACATCGGAAAAGTCCGAAATGTGGAATGGGAATAGGGATAGGGGGATTAGTAAAGTTAGGCCACCGGTAAACGTGAGTGCGTTGAACGAAACACGTCACAACGCCGTTTTACACCAGTTTTCTGTGAGGCCGGGGTTTCACTCTGGTCGAGGCGGCTTATTCGTGCCGAAGGAACCTCTACCACGGCAACAAGCATCCGTATTATATACTTGAGATTTAAAAAAGGCTCATTGGTACAACGCCTCTGCCGTGGTTTGAACCTGCACCCTCTCGAGTGAGGTCCCAACAAACCAAAGGTCTTACCCACTAGGCTACGGACGCTCTATAATGTCCATATTAAAAGAAGATCAGCCGGTCAATCAACCAGTAAGACTCTCCCGGCATTCCCCCCTGAGCTTATTTACTGCCAGATTAAGCTTGATAAGCCTCCGTCTAACAGCAGCCAGTTAGCCTTACTAGAGATCGCCCTATGATCAAAATTCGACCTTAAATATTATAAATAATAAGTTTTATATGAGCTTAAAAACCCCATCACTCACAGACTTTAATTTAGTTTCGAGATCTCGCCTACTAAACAATTTATCAAAAAAGTCTTCAACCATAAACCAAAGAGTATTTCGTGTATGATTATTGTGTCATGTCAAAGTATTGTAGTGTACGTAGCGTTTTAAACATTAGAAATATGCGAGATTTAAGCACATTTTTTAAATAAAATTGTTATTCCACGCTCCTCCTCTGTATCAACTATAACTGGGAGAAATTTCATGCTTTTACATCTACACGTCTTTCGTAAAAAGGGTTACAAAGTTTTCCGCTCGCGTATTTATATCCCGTTACCCGTCAAAATCTCGCTTAGTTTTACCCGGCATACTCCATGCATATATACCATAGTTACTTCATAATCATAAATAACAACCTTAACCTTGACAGTCTGGCCGCCGTCTTATTTCATGGGAACCGGTTAGTTATGTAATGGAACTTTAATCGACCTTTCAATTTCGTCTGATGGACAGCGAGGTCGAATTATTAATAATTGTTTTTTGGCCGTCGGTAAAAAACGGTACAATTTGTCAGTCACTGTTACAACATATTATGTGCTGTCAGGGGAGTTGCTCCATAGCCAGATTGCGGATGAGAGAGAGAGAGATGATTTCGACCAAATGTCCGTCAACTAAGAACCAGTTTCCTTGGTGGTTCATCCAATCTTAAGGTGATTTCCTACTCAACAGCTTCAAAAAGAACATTCTTATAAGGTTACATCTTCATCACCTTCACTACCTCTATGTAGGTATAGTATAAATACCTACCAAAAGTATCATCTTAATATCCTCCACATATGGAGACCTCAAATAATTGTATAAATTGGAAACATCCGTTTTAATAATTAAAACTGTTTATCACCAAACAGCATCAACGTATACGCCAAACAGTAATTAAAAAAACATATCGTTAAGTTTAAATTTTCACCATGAATTTCAGATTTGGGTGCGGAATGTAACAAAAATTTGTAATGATATAGGGTGTGTCCCTTACAAACAGTTCATAACGGACAGAGCTGAAAAGTTGAAGTCGCCTCGTGCTTGTTCCTCAATCTGTCCATACAGTCTGAAACCAATAGTACATTTAATGAGCAGACTGGTTATATATTTTTTAAATAAGGGGGCAAACGAGCAAACGGGTTACCTGATGGAAAGCAAGTACCGCCGCGGCCTTATAAGAGCGAATACGCTTATTAATTGTAGGAACATTAGGTCAATATTGGCGGTATGGTTCATTAACACTCTGTCGATTAATTTGTCATTTTCATACAAAACGTGATTGTAAGCAAAGTTTTGTGTTGTCACTCCGTTGTTGATAATCGCGTTTTGTATAGAAATTTGACAGAGGGTTAACAAACCATACCGCCAATCTTGAGCAAAGACAACAGTTTCTAAATAATGTATTTGAATATCCTCACTCCAGTCCTTGCATTATCATTACCTTTATATATTCAAAGCGAATGGAACCGGATTTTAGACATTGCCAAGCGCATACATATTCCCGGAATATAGTCAGTCTAGTCTGGACTAGGCTAACTATTTTCCGGGAATGAAAAGGTCAGTCTAGAACCAACCATGTGCGGGTTCCCTTACGATATTTTTCGTACTATATCATGCCCGTAACTCCATTGCGCCAAAGTTCGTTTATCGCGGGGAATCGTACATTTTTCCGTAATAAAAAGTATCCCGTGTCCTTTCCCGGGACTGAAAGTATCTCCATACCAAATTTCAGCAAAATCGGTTCAACGGTTTGGGCGTGAAGAGCTAACGGGCAGATTATTATGAAAGTATGGATTATGTACTTGAGAATATTTAATAGAATCAGGCGTTTCTTTGCCGAAATCCATAGCTTCATGTTAAGTTAATTAAAATTTTTAGCAATATTCCGCGAAAATTAACCTCAACCTGTAAGTAAAAATGCGGGTTGAGAACCTCGACGCGCGTTTCGCCCAAACACCGGGGCATCCTCAGGATGTGGACTCTACGAACAACGTCCGTTAACGAAATATTGCTAAAAATTTTAATTAACTAAACTTAAAGAGAAAAAGGGACCTACACTCGGTAGGCGCGGTCCGAATAAACAAGGCTTAAATCATACATAGGGCCGCGCACAACTGAGTTGATCTGATCTATCTTTACCTTGTGTGAATGCATGGGCGTGGCGAGACGTAGCGCGAGGCAGTCGCCAGCGCGCCGCACAAGTCGCACCACCTCCTCCCGCGTCCGCCACTTCACATCCTCGCTGCCCACTGAGATTATGTAGTCGCCCTCCCGCATGCCGCCGATCTGGGAAACCGTCATCCGGTGTTAGGTGTACGTGAAAAGTTTTAATGTAAATGGACAACTGGGGGGCTATTATGACAATTGCAAACCTGCATGGTTCCAGGCAATTCCAACTACGGCCAACAATTGCCTTGTTCTTCGTATTACAACGTCTTATTAGAATAATAATCGAATTAATAATAGTTTGGTTGTCTTTGAATAGATTTTAAACATGTCGGTGACATTAGGGAACGTCAAACTTGACACGTGACTGCTGACTGGTTGAAATTTGGCTGGGAATAAGAGATGACCTCTTATAACCCCCAGATCGTTGGGACTATTGTCCAATTTCCGTTGCCATTAGATAGGCGTCTGGTTTCGTATAATAACGAGCAACATTATTCTGCAGCAGCTTTTGAACTGCACTACAATTGGACTTCATGATTTGGATACTTGATTACGAGTTTATGATCTTTTGGTTTTTTATGTAAGACATGACAAGTTGTTTATCTAAATAAATGATATTTTTATAAAAGATGTATTAAAATACCATTTAATAAGATATGAGAGATATGATTTTGTCCCCGCATCGGATATTCAAAGAATAATTGTGATTATAGCTAATAAATGACTTACAACGAACAACACTTTGACCTAGAAATCTCAATAAGAGTACCTATTTATTTTACAAAAACTTATATTGAAATACTCGTGTTTAGGTCTCATGATAAATGATCAAAATCTTTTTCTCCACTACCATCTAGTATTGTATAATACCATCTAGAATTTTTTTTTTAAATTTGGAAGGTTTCTTTAGGTTCAACTTAAAGTAGCCAGACTATATTATATCGTGTTATACAATAAACATATTTCGCTCGGTGACAGGATCTGAAGGAAAAAGATCCCAAAAATAAACTTACATCAGCCAGCGAGTTTGGTTCCACTGCCGCCACCATGACTGGCGCGTCGCCTCTCACGGAGAAGCCGAACCCATCCTCGTCTTTAGACATGATGCTGTGTTCGCTGGCCGCCCTCCTCAAGTCCTTCCTACCGCTCCGTACTTTGGGCTCCCTGTACCCGTTCTCCTTATACTCGTAGTCGTCCAAAACTTTCGGGTGGTAATCGTTTTTGTCGAAACTGCTGATGTAGACGCCGTTCTGTTTGGTCACTTTGTCGTCGTCATTCTTAATGACCTGACTGTAATAGGTGCTGTTGTCCTCGGACCTGTCGCGCTTATCGCTGGGTCTCCGTTTAACCTGGTCCTCCTCCTTGCGTCGTCGGTGCCGGGACTGCTTCTGTAGCTGGACCAGCCGCGGTGCACTCCAGTGTCTCTTGGCCGAGAACACCGCGATGGGACCGAGAGCCTTGAAGAGATCTTCGACACGGTGCTGCGCGAAGTCAGGCGGCGTAAGTGCCAGTTGAAACCGTGAGGAAGCTGGAAATAAACGACAGAAGACCAATAAGTATCTTTATATTCTCATTTTAAATGGCTCGTTGTAACTTTGTGGACCACTCACGTCTGATAGCGGGCGCGTCTAGGAGGTCTGTGAGGTCGTCCTGGCCCGGCGTGTGGTCGCGCTCTGCCCGCGCCCGCGCCGCACCCACTACGCGCGACAGAGCCTCCTTGTCTCTCAGTTCTCTGCAAAATAATGCGGTCGGTTGTTTCAATGTCCTAAGACCTAAATAAGGCCCCTAGATCCAATCTAAAGTTCTAACTGCTATTTAAAAAGGCCATTAAAATGATAGAAGAGTAATATAAAAAAACATTTAAAGTAATGATTGCTAACATAAGGAAGTCTATAATAATACTAACCGGCACATTCTCTGCAGTCGCTGCGCCTCCTCATATAGCGCAAGCGCTTCCGAGAGGTGCGCGCGGCCCAGCGCCATCTGGTCAGCCTCGTCCTCGTACTTCAGAGCCGACAGCATAGAGTCTGTAATATAAAGTTAAGTATTCAGTGTCTACATTATATTAGGGTCGAACTAGGAGTAGTTACTATTGTAGGAATGCTACAAGTAGCATTCATACAATATCTAATTATGCTGCTAATCCGTTGCCTCAACAGCTGTTGAGGCAACGGATTAGCAGCATAAGATAGTGGTGACAGAAGATAGTTGCTCTTACCATCTTGCTGATCGGGGCCATAGAGGTCCGCGAGACGGGCAGCAGCGCGAGCGCCGGCCGCATGCATCAGACCCGTGGCGCAGTACTGGTGAGCGAGTGCTGGAATATAAACATTGTTGACTATTGTTGGCAAGCAAGTCTAAAAAAAAGTTAGGATATTACAGACATTACGGTCAAGATGACGTATGTGCTACTCACGATTCAGAGAAGAACATCGACCTATTCATGAGCGCCAAACTATGAAGATGGCACTAAATAACGGAGTTACTAATTCTTAATCTGAAAAAAATTAATACCTTTGTAAAATTCCGTCTTGACATGCACGAGGGAGACCCAGGAGTATGGCACGTAGTTAAAGACCGCCTCCGTCTGCATCTTGTCGTATAGCTGACGGTACGTCGCGGCGAGCTGGGCTGACTCCTGCGCCAGGTCCAGGCACATGTCCAGGTCTAGGCGCTCCCCGCTGGCTTCGCGCGCTTGGAGCTGCAGCTTGTGCAGCAGGCACTCGCGGGCTTGAGCCTGAAATAGTGAAGTTTCGATATCCAGAACCATCAATATGCGTTTTCAGACACAAAAAGAGTTTACCGGTCTAGATCGGTAACCAGTCCAAACAATTAAACCTTTTAAAAGTGTATTTAAAGGAACAAGGACGTTGGAGCAGTCTCGTTATATATGCAGTACCTGGTAATGGTTATAGCGATAGTTTTGACAGCATCGCCCGGGGTTGAAATTCGTGCTGTAATATGCCGGTAGAACAACCCTGGTACAGCAGCAGTCACTTACCGTCATGAGTGCGCCAAGCACGAGCAGCGTGTCCGCTGCGAGGTCGACGGAGGGTGCATTGGTGAAGTTCTCGTGGATGTAGCGCAGCGTGCCCGCCGCCCGCAGCAGCGCGTCCACCGCGCCGTCTAAACCCGCGCATGTGTTGCGTTCCTGGGGTATTATCAGTTGGTTAGCTTCAACATTTCGTAAACAGTACTGGAAATATTATATGAATATATTTTATCCAGCACCAGATCTATATCAGATAGACTAGTAACTACTAATTATACATTACACGGTTAACCTGAAAAATATCTCAAATCCTCTGAAATAAGCCCTGTTTGTGTTTAATATGATAGGACTTAATAATTCAACAATCTGCTTTAAAATAAGAGATGCACTGTCTGTATTTGGAGTATTCCGATACGGTAAATATAACGCATATTATTTGAGTTTTATACCTGTTTAGCACCAATTTGCGTGTATATGCCGGCTATGTTGAATAGCACGCACGCCTTCTCAAAGGCAACAGTTCGCTGACAGGATGGGACTCCTGAAAAAACAATTGATGGTAACTCTTTGACTTTTATTTCGCT
This sequence comes from Cyclargus thomasi, assembly GCA_026546445.1. Classification (NCBI taxonomy): domain Eukaryota; kingdom Metazoa; phylum Arthropoda; class Insecta; order Lepidoptera; family Lycaenidae; genus Cyclargus; species Cyclargus thomasi. The sequence continues at coordinate 15,633 of JAOTAV010031709.1, forward strand.
ATGGGTCTTATCGGTCTTACTGGGTAACTTTTTATCCAGTGAGCCAGAAGTCTTAAGATTGTGTCATGGTCTTACCAGTCAGCGAGTCGAACCACTCGAAGTAGACGCCCAGTGATCTGTCTGGCGGGAAGAACCGCCGCTCGATGTAATATAGTTGGTTGTAGTACTTAAACAGCAGCGCCACGCCCGCCGTCGATCGCACGGGGGTACGAATAGCCTGAAATGAAATTATGCTTGATTCCATTAACTTTAAAAAAGAATTTATTTGCTGGTGAAGTAATAAAAAATTCCTACCATTACCAAAAAAATGACGATCGAGAAGAGATTTCTCGATTTTTTCTTTTTTACAGTGATTGAACATGAACTAAAACTACTTAGGCAAGTTTAGGGGTGTATTTTAAGATTGCGGCTTACGCCTCTGTCCACATCATTCTATACAAGACCTGATGTATGCCGTTACCTGTCTCATATCCATGAAGTCGGAGATGGGCTCCTCGTATGCGAGCGCGTCTTCGCTGTAGTGCTCTAAGATGAAGTCCTTGAACGGCTCCCGAAAGTCGATCTCCTTTGTCTCCTTCAGCCCCAGCGGGATCATCGGCATCACGCACTCCTTGCTGGGGGAGGGGAGGACAAAGGGTATTGATAACTAGGTTGCTAGCAATTTAGTTGTGTTACAAAGTCGTTAATAGACCGCCTTTATCGTACGTCTATATTAAGAAAAATAAGGTAAGTAATAATAGAGTAGGTAGGTAATTAGGTAATTAAATCAAATCAAAATACTTTATTTATTATATAAATAATAATATAAATCAAATTATAAATACCTTACTGTTCCTTAAAATATTGTAGATGATGGTTTACATGATAAACGAATTCCCGCCCAAAGAAGTTGTTGAAATACCTAGTTATTTAATCAATTCAGCAGGTGTTTAGGTAGGTACAATGACAATGTGTACTTGTTGCTACAAAAGTTTCTTCCTAAAAAGCCTAATAAGTGTGGTGCTTTATGAATTTCGACTCAAGGTCTGCTAGAACATTTGCATACGGTACAGGACCTTGCATCAGAAATGGAATAATTGCAATGCATCAAAAACATCTAAAACGGCCTATCACAAGAAATAGCTGTCCTGTCCCTCCTCTTTTTGTATAAGATTACTCTGGACAAGCTCTTGGAATTCTTTGGTTAATTTAATTAGAGTCATAATTTGTCACTGCTGGATAAATAATTCAGCCGTAAACTTAATAATTCAGGTTAAGGGTTCCGTAGCTTTTTTGATAATACACATCGATTCTTTATATTTATTTACTACCTTGTAATTGTTGATTTTTATATAATTTATGAAAACATATTATTCATAAACGTACTCATACTCATAAACTACTAATGAGGTCATATTAAATTATATTTTTTATCTAGTTTCTCAAGTAGTTAACTTGTAAGGAAAAAACTTGACGACGTAAAGCAGAAAAGCAATAGAAGACCTTTGCCGTGGGAGAGTCATGCTTCGGCACGCATGGGCCGGCTCGACCGAAGTGATACCACGGCCTCACAGAAAACTGTCGAGAAACGGCGTTGTGACTGTGTTACGTTCAATGAGTTTACCGGTGGCCGAACTTCCCTAATCCACCTATCCCTATTTCCATTCAAGGCCGGCAACGCACTTGCTAGTTCAGTTAAAAGATATAGCAGAAGATACTAAAAAGGCGGGAACTGCGTTGTTTTTAGAAGCGAAGATGGGCATACAACTAAAGAACTCCAAACGCATTGACGTACGAAAGTAGTTCAGCATCAGAAAAACCCGACCACATAAATCCATGTTTGGCAGTCCGCTACAAGTCCGCTAATTGATTTACTTCTAGAAATTCCGAGTGCTGATTGTATAAATAACTTATGAATCTAAAGCATTTATTAACGAGCATGTCAGTTGTCGTTCGGAGATTTTTTATGACGGCGAAATGGTGGTTACGTGATGTTGCATTCTTGTGCTACTTCAGGTTATCTGACATCACGCTAATGGATGGTGTAATATAAATGTGTCCTATTGTTGCTAATACTTCTAACAAAATGCTGATTTAATCTCTGAGATCTTCATTACATTTTTCTGTATAGTTCTTTCACAATCTAGACGGCAGCGGTCATAAACCCTCAAACCTCCAACATCACGGCTTCTAACATTTAAATATCACGTAAATATACGATGTTCTTCCAAGACCAAAAGTCGCTTACATAGGCTCTCCAATCTGTATCTTTCCGACTATGTCTATGACAAAATTAAAATCGGTCAAGTCGATTGGCTGATGGTTGGGGCGCCAACGATAAACTTTTTCATGTATATAAGTTTATACTTATATACATGAAAAAGTTTGTCGTTGGCGCCCCAACTCCTCAACTATCATTAGTTGAGGTCAAGTTAAGCCTGTGACGAAACAGTTACAGTGGTGAAATTATGGGCAATTACTAGTATAAATACCTGTCGCTCTGGTACAGCTCGACGGAGGAGTTGAGCTCTGCCAGCTGCTCCTTCAACAGCTGTAGGTTGGAGTTGACGAAGCTCAGCTCCAGCGCCACCGTCTCTCGCAGCTTGCGGTTCGTCGTCGCCTGGAAGATTACAGAGGTTTAACATCGAGAGGAAACCATTCTGCTTGTTCTTTTTTGTTGGTCTACTTCGTCCTTTAGGTAGGAATTAGTTATAGTAAATTGTAAGAAATTATTTGATTTCGATTTAATATTCCATTAATAGCATACGTCACAACACTTATGGGGGTTCCATACGGCGGGAACAAACATTCCGCAAAGGTGCACTTTGATGCAATCCAAATTGCACCCTCAGTTCATGGCGGAAGATTGAAAATAGCTATACGCGATGGACACCATTTAGAACATAAATATCTAAGATGCACCCTCAATTCAATCATCAAGATTTGTTTGTTTGACAAACGGTTTGTCAAACCAAAATATCTAAAATGCACCTTCAGTTCATGGCGTAAGATTGAAAATGCAATGCATCATCACCTTTACGTGATGTTTGTTCACGCCGTGTAGAACCTCCTTTAATGATGTGTATGAAAAGATTATCATAATTCTTAATTATAAGGTAAGATGCTATTTATTATCTAGGAAGACAATTATTATGTTAACTTATAATAGCGACGCTTCTGCTGTTCGGACTATAAAAGTAACAACGATATTCGGTGCTAATTAATATCGTTAAAATATTCATTTGATAGGACAGCACCAAGTGTTTTAACAAAAAGCGAAAATATTACTTAGAAATTATTAATCTATTATATTTCGTCGTTTTCCTTCCTGACGCTATGACTCCAGAAAGCACGAACCGATTTCGACTTTCGAGGTTTATAGCAAAGGAAATTCGGGAAAAAAATCGAAAAAGGAGGCAAATAATATTTCTCCTTTTTGTTACCACGCGAACGTAGTCGCGTGCATCAGCTAGCAGCTATTAAAAATATACGATAGCTAAGTGCAGGGACTGAAAAGAGATATTAACTTTCCTGGTTTCTCACGGCCAAGCAGGTGTAAATGAAAGCAATTTGCAGAAAAAACAGTTCCCCAGCAGATGGTGACCCGAGCAAGGTCAAGACGGGTCGCGGGTCGCCGCACACAATACAAGTCAACGGACGACACAGGATGTGACGTCACCGTTCTCATTTTGAAAATTGGTTTTGCAATTTTGAGAATAATTCAGATAATCGAAGCAGGAAAATGTATTTACGTAATACAAAAATGTTTTTATTGTTTATTTATTCACGTATTAAAATATAAATCAAGGTCAGCCCCCCTAGACAAGTGCCAAGCTATTATCGTTTACGAAAATCGCTTGGCGTGTTTATGTATGGGATTGACATTGTCGAACGAAAAATCACGTGCTCTAGTCGTCGTTCGAAAATGTAATCATACACAAATACGCCAAGCGATTTTCGTAAGCGATAAACGATAATTGTATGGGATTGTCATTTTCGAACGGCGACTAGATCACGTGACTTCTCGTTCGTCTATCTCAATCCCATACAAAAACACGCCAAGCGATTACCGTAAACGATACTCGCTTGACACTTGTCTAGGGGTCTAGGTCACTTTTACGTAGATTGAACTTTTAGGGGTTGCAGTTACTATAATAACGGTCTTCACTTGATGGGTCACCGTTGTAGATATTTGACGACCTCTTTGGCTCAGTTGGTAAGCCCGCCGTCGGAACAAAAAGTTTTTTAATGTGTATTACATCTTAAATATGTGTGTATCATATAATAAAAATCTTAAATATGTGTATAGTATAAAAGTATTAAATATATTTCCGTTGTCTGGTACCTG
>JAOTAV010031720.1:0-19958 GCA_026546445.1 Cyclargus thomasi
CACAAGGGCTGCATTTTGTTGTTTGACAAACCTACACTAGAGTGTTTATAAAATATCGTTAAGTTATATGCTGTTAATAGTAAATTTATATAATAACTGTCTTCTGTATTGGTTTATACTGTAATAGGAGATATGTATGTGTTTATAAATAAAAAAAAAAATAATAAGGGAGAGTAGTAGCTTAATGGTATAATTTTAGGTGTATTGTCTGGACAGACACACACACACATCACTTTCTAATACGTGCGCCATCTCTGTGTTATCTGCACGCGTGTGAGTCGCTGTAGATACGTCACGTTCGATGTCTTAACCGTTCTATCGTCGCAGATACAATAGTTTTCGCCAACGTTGCTAAATATTTGTATTGAGTAATATTATTAGGTCAGGTTTTCGTTCAGTTACGGTTTTCGTTTATTATAAAAACCCGATGATGCCGGTACTCCGTTGTGCTAAAATTTATTTATCGCGCGGGTACCGTACATTTTTCCGGGCGAACAAGTATCATTTGTCCTTTTCCGGGAACCAAAGTATCTCCATACTGAATTCCATCAAAATCGTTTAAGTGGTTTGGGCGTAATGTGGTAACAGACGGAAAGTGTATTTGTTATTATATTTAAAAACTATGTTTAGTAAATTTAATGCACTGGAGTGAAGTTTATTAAATTCTAAGGTCCGTTTACATTATTCCACTAATGCCGTCATCAAGCTTAAATGCCGTTAACCAACATCTGGTCGTTTTTAACATTTTGATGCCATCATAATCAGTAAAAAATGCTCTATCGAAGTGTATTACTAAAATGTTTGTAGCTTTTAGTCATCGTTATTAAAATTAATATTGTCGTTATACCAAGCCCATAGAAAAATTGCGGCGTTTTTGGCTCATAATTAAAAAAGTATTTTTTGTACATAGCGGCATTTTAGCTTGAGGACGGTAGACTAGTAATTATAGCTAGCATATAAAATACATGCTATAGCACGAATATGACAGTTTAACTAATATCAAAGGCCTCAAATAGTAGTTTTTTGTGTTATTAAAATTTTCAGCTAAACTCGGTCTCTCGTGTGCTTTAAATTAAAAGACATAATCATATTATTACGAATAACATTGTTCTGCTTTTACAGCTTGTACTTCATTTTCTAGAAATTAAAAACTATGTGGGCGCTTTATAAAATATTGTATTTTTACCGGACTTCAAAAAAGGAGTAGATTTTTTGTTAAGGACGACTTCACATAAGGAGAAAATTATATAAAATTCATTTATCACGTGGGAACCGTACATTTTTCCGAGACAAAAAGTATTGCATGTGCGTCCCCGGGACTCAAGTATCTCCAAACCAAATTTCAGCAAAATCGGTTCAGCAGTTTGGGCATGAAGAGCTAACAGACAGACAGAGACACTTTCACATTTATAATATACGGATTAAATTTTTGGATATAATTGGATTGGAAAGCAACACCGTCGCTCAAGGACACTCGCTAAAAATGTTAGTTATCCGCTACTTCCACTTCTGTCTTCAACTATTATTATCATGCTACGGAAATAAGATATTCCGAATGGAAGCGACATATCGAACTATAACCTTTACGATAATACCTGATATTACAATTGTGTAAATACACAAACTATATGACACACTGCTATCTGCTACGAGAGCTATACCACAGAATAGGAATATATATCATAAGATAGAATTTGCACTTCATACATACTTCATACAAACGGCCGAAAAGCTGTCAAACTGACGCGCCTCGATCTCAGTCTAATCTCAATCTAGATAAATTCGCTAGGGGTACATTGTGGCGAGGACATGGTGACCGTTTAAAAAAATCTAATATGTATTAGCAATTGAAAGATACGCAAATAGACAGATATAAAAACATTAGACCTATCCACTTTCGGTCGGGTATTAAAAGCCCAAGCCCTAGCATACTTCAAGAGCCGCGCGGTTGTCAGTATCTATTTCAAACACAGGGCGGGAGTGCACATACTGTATATGAATATTTTTACTGTGGCTAAACTGTCGTACCTACTGTGTATTGGTGTGTAAATACGAGTCACTTCAGTGATACTGTTGTGAATTCGCTTAAGACTGGTGGTATGGTTCATTAACCCTCTGTCAAAAAAAATTACCATTTCCACACAAAACGCAATTGTCAACAAAGTGTTGTTAATTGTGGTTGACAATCTCGTTTTGTATATAAATTTGACACAGGGTTAATGAACCATACCGCCAATATTGGGTAAATGCATAATACATATTTTATTATAGCATAGATAATTTTTAATTTCACGTGCTAAGACATCCTTATATTATTACATGGGATTTGCCAAATGCGAAAGATAAACAAATAATAGAAGACATAAGTGGAAGAAGAGGTTAACTAACATTTCTACAATTTTCGAGTAAATACTATTTTTTTCTTATAAAATTGCAAAGAATCTTTTAAATTACCTATTTCATGGTCTCGCTTGTCTATCAAGTTAAACATCAAATCCACATTATTTCAATTTCAATTAATTTTTAAGATCCCGATGCGTCCATTTACACAAAAATCTGGCACATTTTTAAATTCTAGTTAGAAGCAGGTTTTCTTCAACTTACGTCTTCAATTATAAAAAAAGGGGATACAAAAACCTCTATTTGAATTTGAACGATTTACAGGTAAATCTTAAACTTATAACAAAACACGCTGAACCTTAGAATGCCCTATTTGTTTTTGTCGAGGACTAATATATTATTAACACTAGCATTCATCCACGGCTCTGCTAGCCTCACAATATATCTTACAAGAGCTTCTAACTTTAAATCAAAAACATGCCCATAGCATTCTCAGGTAATATAGCTTTCTAATAGTGAAAAACTTTCTGAAATCTTATCGGTAGTTGTGTTGTACACACGAACACCTTCCACTAGGTCCAAGTTTTCGGTTCGAACTAAAGTGTTTTGCGGTCATTAACCTTCTGTCAAAAAAAATGTCATATTATAGATATGATCAAAAATCGATTGACAACTAAGTGTTGTGTTGTCATGTAGTTGTTGTTGATGACCGCTACCGCTTAGTTGTGAACGCACTATCAGAGCCGAAGGAATCAAAGTTATTTACACTTTCACTTTAAAAGCGAACGATTCGGACAAATCGGACAATTCGGCGCGGGCATGTAGACATTCTGAAAACATTTGTTTCGAATTTACTCTGATATAAATTATTTTTATTTATTTATTTAATCGCAGGGGCGAAAGCACAATATTTGTTTTAAAGTAAGTATCCCGCATTGGCATTGCGTAAAATTGAAACCACTGACATAAAACGGTGGTATTCGCAAAATATCCATTTATTATTTGATGGCTGTTTTATAACTTCATTTTGTATTGAACTTAATTAATAAACAACTTTCTCATTAAAATACCTATTTGTGGTTTCGTTCTCGACTGTTTTTGATATATTTGCATGGGATTCTTTTTAATTAGTAATTAACGAAATTATATTATTCTAGATGATACCCTCAACTCAGTTGCGCCAAAATTCGTTAATCCCGCAGGAACCGTACATCTTTGCTTGTCTTTTAACTTAAGTTGTGGCTCCGTTATTGACATTGTTATTGAACTTACTGAGTTTTAAGAAATTGGCTTAAGAACAAAAAAACACCTACGTTGAAGTAGCAAACTCCATGTTAATGTAAATATTCCACACTTCTGTATCTTCTCATCCGTAATGGGAATTCACTTTTGCCAACAATGGTTTTTTTTGAGCGTCGCTCACCAACATTATGTATAGTTCCGATTTAATTTAAAAAAAAAGGATTGAATTCAAGAGAACGCTCGCTGGCAATAATTAATGCCCATTTGAAGTAACGGGAGATGAAGCTGTCTATTTGGCATTCATATGAGATTATGCTTTCGCCCATCTAAGCGCTAGTCAATGACGCTTTGTTAAAAAAATGTCATTTCTATACAAACCGCGATTGTCAACAATGTGACAACTTTGTTGTCAATGGCGGTTACAAAAATAACGAATTTTTTGACAGAAGGTTAATATTCGCTACCGTTAATATTCGCCACCAAGATTGGGCGAATGCTTTGTATATATTTGTCAAATTATTTTTCATTTATATAAATCGCAAATCACAAAAAGGCTCGTGTTGACAATGGCGGTTTATATAGGAAAATTCTTTGACAAAAGGTTGATGACCGCTACTACCATGATTGGGCTAAGCATATTAGTAAATGTGTCATTATACACATTTACTAATATTTTTGTTACCTAATATAAGCGTATATTATTATTTACTTATTTTTATTACTAAGCAGATATTATGTGACCCGCCATATTAATTATTTCTTTAAATATAAGGTAAATTATACTTCTCTATCTCAATAATGTTTCCAATGAAGACAGAAATAAATAATATAAAACTTGTTTTGATGGCAACTTTGATAGAACTTTTTAATATTTTAGACCTTTAAATCTGCCTATATTTGAATAAGTTAAGAAAATGTAGAAATATAATTTTAAGTTTGTTGTTTATACTGGTTTTACTTATCTTTAAATCTTATTGTAAATGTCTTTTGATTTGACTCCATTATGTGTGGTTGCTACAATTTTACTTCATTAAATCTGTTTTGACAAAAAAATTGTAACATATCTTTTATTTTCTTTTTTATTTCTGCCTACACAAAAAGGCATGCAGGCCTAAATTGTGGTTATAAATCAAACCCACTAAAGTACTGCGATTAAAAATAATGTGTTGTGTTGTTGTCAATGGCCATTTGTATAGATATGACAAATTTTTTGACAAAACGTTTATAACTGCCACTGTCGCTTTTTGGTGAAAGTACTATTTAAAAATATTGCGTTTATCGTAGCCATTATGTCACAGTTATGCACGCTACGCCACATCCACGCATGCTACGTATGCTACGTCACACCTACGCATGATACGTCATAGCTGCACATGGTATGACATAGCTACGCACGTTACGTTGTAGCTACAGATTCTACGTCATAACTACTCACGTTATGTTTCTTCTACGCACGCTACGTCACAGCTACGCATGCTACGTCACAGCTACGCATGCTACGTCACATATACGCATGTTACGTCACAGCTACGCTTGCTATGTCATAGTTACCTATGCTACTGCTATTCTTGCCATATTGATTGCTTATGTGTATGACTTGAGAAAATAAATGTTTATTTGTATGTCACGTACGAAAACATGTTTAAAATAAACTGTGTAATTTTAGCTAGTAGAAATAAAAAATGTAATGCAATTCTAAAATATATTACTCATACGTAATTAAAAACCTGAAAATTGACAGTTTCATTGAAATTTTGCAAAAGTTTTTGTGGTAAAATTGAGCTGCTTTAACAATGTGATATAATTTCTAAAGAGGCTAAGTTAAAATTGCCGTTACATAATTGAGTAATAGTTATCAATCGATGTTGTAGAGCGATAATTCAATCGCAAGCAGGTTACATATGTGAGGGTAAAACTGCACAGTTCGATCACAGAAGTCATGTTTTGTTGACGAAAAACGTTGCAAAATTTTCGTATCTATTCGTCGTACCGATTCTGATTGAACTGTGTAGTATTAGCGTTATCTTCAAGCATAGCTCTAGTATAAGTAAAATTAACAAAAAATAGTAAAAATATTACCGAGAACTGGTCCCACGATGAGCATATAGGCCAACATTATAACAATAATTTGAAGGCGACCCGTCCCAGGGCGCGATTTGAAGGCGAACTGCGCGGTCGCCACGAAATCCTTCGCGGAAAACATCGTACACATTGTCTCCTCATTAACTACTGTCTTCTTCCTCTTCTCTCTCAAACGGAGAAGAATATAAACGAAACCGATCATATAGAACACGCACGCGATTATGAATACACCATAGTAGCCGAAGCGCTTCGTCGCTATACCGCTGAGCGCCAAACCTATTGGCCTGCTCAAAGTCAATATCGCCGTTATGATGCCTAGCCTAAAAGTCCTCTCTTTTTCACTCGTTATATCCGTCACGTAGCTGTACACCGCCATCGTCATCGCCACCCTACCCCCAGCCAGCGCCGGGGGCAAAGCCTCTATCAGCGCTGTCTCGTTCAGACCAACTTGGAGAAAAAACACTGTGCTTAAAATCATACCGAACACGGACAGTATCTTCCCTAGGATCGGGAGCAGCATTATCACTTTTCTGTTACCCGTTCTGTCGCTCCAGGACCCTATGAACAGGGACAGTATCCCCGGTAGCGCAGTCTGCAGGGGAAAACTCCACGCCGTCATCCCCGCTACCATCTTCTGTACGTTCCTCTCCTGCTGCGTCACGTTCTGCGTGCTCCCCACCATTATGTGGTAGCATGTTTCCTCGTCGTACTTCGCGTTCACAAGGCAAGCTTTCTCTAAGCACAAGTTTTGTACGGCTAACCCCGCCAGCACGCTCGGCAGGATATACGTCACCACGTACGGCTCTACCGTGATCTTCGACTTTAAAGCCCAGGTCTTCTTCAGGTACTCCTTGAACCTCTTGTTCAACTTCGTCTTGGCGTTCTCCGCCTCCGTGTAGGGTTTGACGCACTTGCAGTCGGAGCTCCCATTTTTCTCCCCGGGCACCTCGACCCGCAACGTCATCTTGGTGCTGTTGATCCACTCGTCTGACCTAATTTACATCGTACGTCTAAAAATATTCGTGTCCGTTTGGTGGCGAGTTAATATTTGGTTTGCGATAATTTTTATTAACGATTGCGCGAGAGTGGAGACGGGCGTCGAGCGCGGTTTCGGCGCGACTACTGCCTATCAGCTGGCGGGCTGCTACTGTTTAATTTGTACTTTATCATGTAATCACGTGGCTTAGAAATCTCGATCGTTTCGTGCAGTCAGAGCGGAGTCGGAGGTACCGGCAGCTCCCCCATAGTTCACCTCGCTCGGGATGGTGGTTGCGACACCTTTTGTGGACGCGGGAAGGGTACCGAGATACGTGGTGCGATTGTTCCGAACGGTGGGCGGGCATCACGTAGTTTTTCACAAACTCGGTCAAGATGAAAATTGCGTAATTTCATAAATTAGATGTCATTGTCGGCCACCACATCATTGTGAAGTGAATGTCGAAGCCAAAATGCAATTTTATCGCAAGGTTCCCAGTTATAATAATGTTATAATGTTACCCTTTGTTGATTAGAATATATAAGACAATTTGGAATGTGGCATATTATTCGGCACAATACTTACTGCATTTAATTAACTATTTAGAGGATGCTGAATTATTGACCAACTTTTGATAAAGTGGTACCTAGACCAGACCATAAGTAAAATGCATTCGGCAGTTTCATTAGCGAATTTAAATAGTTATATAAACTCGTGTAGATACATTTCCATTCTAATATTATAAATGAAAAGGTATATTTATTTATAAAGAATGTACTGTACTCACACATACGAATTAATGAACAAATTTTTGGCAAAGACTTGTTTGAATATTGGAGAGTTACATTATGTTATATTAGTATTTTAAGCAATATTATTCGAATTCCACGCAGACAAAGCCGTTGGAAAAAGCTAGTTAAAATTTTTAGGATTTTGCGTAATGGGCAAACAAACAAAATTTCAAATTTGTAATACTGTCTGTCTATATCTAAACATATAACAAAAAATAATCAATGAAGGGGTGGAGGGCTAAAGAACAGTAATAGAACACAAATCGACAAAAAGGTAGTCTGTGCGATTTGGTCTAAGCAACAGGATACTTTTCCCGATCCCGGGAAAATGTACAGTTTTCACGTAATTTATAACGGGGGAAATTGAAAGAGAGCCAGTTGACGGATCTACGTCATTTGGTCGGAATATGTCAATTCCATGTAAGTAGTGATCTGTCGGCTGAGATTGACATAACCCGACCAAATTACTTAGATTCACGATCTGTATCTCCTTCAACATCTCTGATTGTACATATTTTCGCGTTACTCCGTTCCGGACACCAGCTAGTCATAAATAAAATAAAATTGATCAGATGTCTTGTAAAAGTTTCAAGGCGGGATGAATCTTGGTATATATTATAATATATACTATATATAGTCTGTCCTAGATGACATGGCACGGAATTAAAAAAAAAAATTGCCAAGCGAATGGGGCATAAAGACATTATTCATATTATCGTTAGTTTCGACAGTAGAGGGCTATACTTCATTAGCCGTAAGTTGGTCATAAAGTTAATAGCAAATAACAAAATTTGTATAAAATTCCGTGCACAAGTTATTTTGAACACATTCTAGTTGATGTTCGTAACGCAAAGCGTAGAATTCTACATTTTTCTGGTATTAAAAGTATCCAGTGTTCTTTCTCGGTTTTTCCTCCTTATCCTCCACCTTTCAGCGATTCGGACGTAAAGAGACTACAGACTGACAGACACACTTAAGCATTTTTAACATTAAAAGTATGTATGTAGTAGAGTCTCATCTCTATCAGACGCATTACAAACGCTAAACTTAGGGATGCATCAAATCTTATACATATATTTTCCTTTGAAATTAGTGGGCGAACGACAACTCATTTGCAATAGCCCTCGGAAGACTTGTCTACACAAATCTTCTTGTCAGAAGAACGAATCGGAAATGAAGCGACGGTTTCACCGAGGCTCTTCCCGGCAAATTTATGTTGCTACGATACTTAGCCAATCGAATAACACAAGACTAAATTTTGCCATCCTATTCTTACAACGTCGTTTCACGTTTGTGAGAGTAGGACGCGGAATTCAAATTCGTTTGTTTGAGTTTTAGAACGGCTTTGGCATACACCATGAACAATATTTATCGGTACTCGATACCAACTACGTGAATATTTAATATTTAAAATATTCAGTTAAACAATTTTAGGTCCGCGTATGTAACAACTGGAGGCGCTGTGAAATTCGCCATACTAAAAAGGACATCATTCATTCTGGCCCATTGATATCTATTCTTTCCAAATATTTAATACAATAAGCCGGCCTTTAGTTCAAATGGGACAGCAATGTATGAAACGCGAATGATGTCCTTTCCACGATAGAGCCCCTAGTAACGGACGTATGTAACGACTGACGACGTACGGACGTCAGGCACGTGGCTAAATATCCGAACATAATGACATTATGGAACAATGCTAGTACGCTACAATGTTGTGATTAACAATCGGAAACTAATTGGTTCAGATAACGGTTGAAATTATCCATACCTTTTATTTCTTTCAACCTTTAATGCCCCCCCGCAAAACTTAGGCTTTCAAAACCGGCCAAGAGCGGGTTGGACTTGCGCGAAGGGTTCCTTATCATATATATTACGTACATAGCAAAAAATGGGGGATTTTTTTGTCAAAATTTAAACAGCAAAAAAACATATAACCATGTCTACGATATTGACGCCAAATAGAGACTTACAAAAGAGCTTCTTTAGCTATATGGAACTAATATGGCATGCGATACTGCGCTGTATACATATATATATATAGCGACATCTATTAGCAAAAGACAAAAAATACAACAAATTACGTTACTTGTATTCTTGTATTCCCCTTAATATATATTTATTTTATTTTTTAGTATTTGTTGTTAAAGCGACGTCAGGAGTACTTAATTTACATCATTACCGTTGTTGACATTCAACTTAGGGACAGCAGGCGAACAGATATCGAAGTCTTAGTCATAGGGTTCCGTTTTTTTACCCTTTAGGTATGGAACCCTAAAAATTTTAGAGCAAAATCTTTGTTATTTCGTAGGGTGATGTCAGGTCACTGGTACAATTGGCTTGTATGTCGAAAATTTTATGTACTCCACCTGCCTATATATATTTTACTACCAGCGAAGTTGAAATAGATACGTATTGCGGATCTTAGTAAGTTTAATAAAAATTTAATAGCTTCAGACATTGAATTCTCTAAAGTCTGAATCTTTGAAAATTTTATTTAGTGTGTATGATATGCTTTCATTGTAGTGAACCTACTGACTGGTAAATAGTGGCGTTGTTGGACTTATGGGTCGTGGGATTGTGGTTATCGCCCACGGAGCTGCGGTATCTCGCGGTGCGGGGTTTCAATCCCTAATATTGACATTCTGAAACATTTGATTCAAATTTCCTTAGAAATAAATGATTTTGAGTTGATTTGTCGGGTCATTTCAAACTCCACCGACTCATCACGATTGAGCGATATACGTTGGCTTGACATATTACGACCAAATAACTTAGGTCCGTCAATTGGCTCTCTTTCAATTTCCCCCATGGTACACATGAAGTGTAGACTCCCGTACTATGGAGATCGTGCAGGATCTATGATAAAAAATATACGCATAGGGGATTATCGTAAACGTTAATCGCTTGCCACTTGTCTATGGGGGCTGTTCATTTAGTTTAACTTTACAATTGTGTATCTTAACTCATTGAAGGCGTTAGTAGTAAAATATGATTATCAATTATCATCTATGAGATATTATTACAAATTTATTTTTAAACACGTCTATACATATACTCAATTTCCTATGCAAAAGCCAAAACTCAAAGTTCTTATAGTTATTCCGTAAAGTATACAAAAATGTACTAAAGTAGGATAAAGTGAGCTCGCTTCGCTCGCCCAATCACGACCGCGTTTCCTTTGAGCAAAACTTTTGAATGGTCTTTCTTGGGACGACAAATATTTCCAAATCAAATTTCAGGAAAATCAGTGCAGAGACTTGGGAACGAGGCGTGATGAAGCCTTACATTTTATTAAAGACTAGGCACACTTTTAAATTTCAAATATTTATATAATTTGAGAAAAGTTGGTTGGCTCATATAAAGTTTACGATCCGTTAATAAAACACTGATAAGTTTCGGACACGAATGGCTTCCATTACTTCTCTATTGGTAATATGCTCGATGCGCTAGGATTAGTTTATTGCACGGAAACCGTTTTTCTGGGCTAAAATGTATTATATGTCCTTTTGCCCGGGACCCAAAGCTCCGTATCAAATTTCAGCAAAATCGGTTCTGCGGGTTGCTTTGAAGAGGTAACAAGCAGACACACTTTAAGGAAGTATGGATAAATATAAATATCATAAGCTTTAAAAATATCATAAGCTTAATTTTTTGAGACAGCTTATCTAAATAACAAAAGTTTTGGTCTGACTGAAGGATAAACAAAGAAACAAACGAACTTTTATACATAGGTTTGTTAATTATGAAATGTGAATTGAATATTCCTCAGGCGTATGTATTTTATACTATGTCTTTTAATATTCGATAAAGTTTGAAGATACAATTTTAATAATATATTAATTAATTTTCCCATACATGTAAACATTGAATTCTGGAGAGAATATTCTATCCTGTTGTAATTCACGAGCAATGTTATAAAAGATTTAAAATATTATTTTACTGCAGGAACTTAAACCGCATTTCTTTATAGTGCATTTATCTGCACTATTACCGAGGGTGGCCAAATTATTACTTTGGGTTTTCTGGAATTGTTGTGCCAAGCATTTTTTGAAAGCATGAGAGCCAGGGTCTGATTGTGGACCCGAAAGGTGATCTAAGAGTTGAAAAAAAGTATCCCTATTAAATTCAGGCTTGTTGGAAATGTCTTGCGAATCACTTTCCAAAATAATCATGGTATTCATGATGAGCTGGATAACCACTAGATATAGTACTAGTACAAGTGACTATAATAATACCTATGGAGCATGGACGCTTCCCGCCACGTCAGTCTGGCCCCGTGCTAAGTACCCGCGGGACTCGTGTTACGGGTACCAGACAACGGAAACATATTTAACACATTTATACTATATACATATTTAACATTTTTATTATAAAGTACACATACTTGATACACATCCAAGACCCAGGAACACTGAACCATTTTTGCTCCGGCAGCGGGATTCGAACCCGCGACCCACGGCTTGCGCTACCAACGAGCTTACGAACTGAGCCGAATCACCCAGTTAGCCTTATAGTTATGTAGCTCCCTCATATACATAACTCTAAGGCTAACTTTGTGATTAAGTTGAAAATACAGTATAATTCAGCCCCCCTGCAAGTCGGACTAAGCAATGATTCATATGCACAGTCACTAAATTTATTATTAGTTAGTTCTATCTACTTTTATGTTAGTACTAAAATATGTTTACATAATGTAACGAATTTGGGCCACAGTAGTCCTCAATAAATAAATTATTATAATTTTAATTATCAACAGCAAAAATAAAATATTGGTTAAATATAAGTATAAAAAGATCAAGCTTTTATATTTTAGAAACTAGCTATTGCCGCGACTCCGTCCGCGTGGTAACAAAGATGAGAATTATTTTTTCCAGCTTCTTTCTTTGCTACAAACCTTATAGAGCTTGAGACCTTTCCAACGAATGCAAAACTATCGAAATCGGTTCGTGCTTTCTGGAGTTATAGCGTCATAAAGGAAAACCCGACTTATATTTATATAAAAGATAGTAAAACAAAAAAAAATAATCGTATATATGTCTAAGTAAATTTTTATTTTGAAGGTCAAGGCGTTGGTGCCTAATTTAAATTTAGATATATTTTGGATTAAAAATTTCAATATAATTTTTTAAATTTTAATTTTATAACTTTTTTATAAAAACTTGTTTCTAATGATACTTATTTTACACATTTTTAATCAACTTATTTAGTAAACGTGATTTAGGTATTAATGTTTAGAGGAACAAGGGCATTACTGTTTTATATTTCGAGGTTGTTTGGTACAACACTTAAAGCTTCTCGCACACTGTGAAAGTTTGGAAATATGGTGCCTATCACTGGTTCGGGGAGTATCAGTGAGAAGAGCCGGCGTAAGAAACTTGCACAGAGTCATCTTTTACCCAAAATCTGTTACTAGGTTTTACTCGCGATTTCGCTTGCAAGAAATTTGAAAATCTTGTAAAAATACGAATATTTTGGGATTATAATGTTTTTTCCACACCAAAAATATGAGATTAAGTAGCGGTTACCTCTTCATCCTTTCAACTGAGTGTAGACTAAAACCAGGTTAATCGGTCGCTTTATTAAGGCGTGAAAGACAAACAAACAAACATTTCCATTTATAATATTAGCACAGATGAGTACAGTTCATTATAAAAACAATTTTACAAAAGGTTAACGACTTCTTTAAAATATTTTGAAGAAACTTTGCGGAGATATATATCTTAAAATTTTGTAAATTATGATCTCTAGTAATATTCCGCGAAATAAACCTTAACCTGTATATGAGTGAGTGTAAGCATAGGCATGCCTAACAACACAGGGTCCTTTCCCACACTGCCTGTGCCTACACTCGCATGCAAGAACTCGCAGATACCAGCACAAGCTGTTTGACGTTGTTAGGGGAGTCCAGATCCAGATGCACAGGCAGTGTGGGAAAAGAGGGAGGTGCTTAAAAGGAGGAGGATTATAATTGGGTCATAATGTGATGGCGCATGGTGTAATCCCTACCAAGCTATGATGATAATGATAAATTTAATTTGCAAAGTGGCATATGCTTGTAGCTCTTAAAATACCCCAAAACCTGTATCTGGTGTTCTATGAGCACCTTCGGAACCATCGTATACCTTGAAAGGAAATTTTACTTTCTGCTATCATTTAACTAAGACACTTCTCGTAACCAAAATCACTTTGATAATATTTTATTTCCATACAAATTCGTGAGGTCCTTACGATTACGCACCCTATTGTCAGGCCATTTTGTGAACTTGGCACCGAATTCGAATTCGTCCGAATACAACAGAAAATAATTTTGATGAACGGTCCACAAATGGCTGAGAAATAGTTGAACATACAAAGAAATAAAAGTGTATTCTCTCCGTTTTTGGAAGTCGGTTGAAAAGTTTGCATTACCATAAATGAATGCCAAATGACGCCAAACCCACACAAATGTCATCGTCAGGATGTTAAATCTAATGGCGTCCTGTTTAGTATTATAACTTGCTATGCCCGCTTGTCGACTGTCGTTTTGACAACGCGTTTTAATAATAATAATTTATTTGAAAAATATGGCACATAAGGTGTTACATTATTTGGCAGTCTAACATATTTTTGTCGATTTCGTGGACATGCAAATGTCCACAGTCTATATAATTCTCTAAATATAATAATTTAAGTTACATTATTTTTTATAATAAATTATTATATATAAGATCATGTTTCTATCTAATTATATATAAAAATTTAATTAAATAAAGATAGTTATTATAATTTTATTGTAAGGAAAAATGACAATTATTTACTGAATCAATAATTAAGATATAGTTACTAATGGATACAATCACATCGCTCTTATTAAATTCATTACATCACCATACATTAAACAATTAAATAAGTCATAAGATTATAAATAATATTATATTCATTTGACGACCTCTGCGGCTCAGTTTGTAAGCGCGTTGGTAGCTTAAGCCGGGGGTCGCGGGTACGAATCCCGCCGTGGGAACAAAAAGTTTTTTAATGTTCCTAGGTCTTGGGTGTGTATTAAATATGTGTATCATGTAATAAAAATCTTAAATATGTTTATAGTATAAAAGTATAAAATATATTTCCGTTGTCTGGTACCTGTAACACAATTCCCTCGGGTACTAAGTACGGGGCCAGACAGACCCACGTCAGTGAAGAGTCCGTAGATATTATATTATTATTATATTCATTAAAAAACAAACAAAACGCCGAAGAAAAAGAAGAAAATTTAATACGCGAAGCTCTTGTAAAGTAGTAAGGCGCTCTCTAGAAGATCCTGCAGTATGACAGGTATTTCGTCAGAATATAAGTATAAGCATAGATAAATTATTTTATAAAATAATTGGTCTACGGTATAAGAAAGAAGTAGGCTATCTCCAACCCAATACGCGAAAACAGGAGTCGTAAGTCTTTCTTAGTTTTGTTGACCCGGAAAATCAAAATTGTGTTTTGATCATGAATATTTTTTAATTGATAAAATTGACCATTGTATATGCATCTTATTCTTATCCCACGTCCTCAAATACATACAATTAATCGTATTAAAATCTAATTTTAATTATTCCTATTAAAATCATCTTATTCTAAATACATATTATACAATGAAACTTAAGAAATAAAACAACCTACAAATTCCTCAATTAAGAATGCCTAGATAAAGGTTAACTTTTGGTCATCGTGAAGGTCATATAAAGCTGAGTTGTAATAATCTTTTGACGGAGCATAAACGATTTTCCTCAAAGCCTAACAGACGTGTGTGGCGAAACGAGTGTAACATACGAACGATCGAAATTAATATGAATATTTAAAGTAGTGGTTTAAAAACTAACAAAATGTCGCGCGTAGATAACGGTGTTGAATTGAAAGATAGGAATGGTGAAAATGTAAAAAATGGAACGAGTCCGCAACATACCGAACCTAAAACGCTAAAACAAACAATCATAAGAATATTTAAAGGTATAACCGTGGAACCGTTTCTACTATGCTATATTATACCAATAGCACTTTCATCTGCGACCGTGCAGAAGTTTAACATGGAGAAAGCCTGTCGTGTAGATCTAAGCTACTCTGAAGATATATGCAACAAAGCAATAGGGGGAGAATCTGATGACAATATCACAGCAAATGCCCTTACTGAAACCCAAGTGCTGGTCGCAGACATGACGGCATGGCAGTCACCGCTACAGAGTTCAATACCGGCTATAATGATTATGTTCATTGGAGCTTGGAGCGACAGAACCGGAAACCGGAAGCTTCTGATGTTGATGCCTATTCTAGGAGAGATAATTTCTGCTATAGGATTACTGTTCGCGAGATATTTCTTCCTGGAATGGCCACTATGGGCAACGGCAATAATTGAAGCGTTACCAACTGCTTTCTCAGGAGGACTGTCTGTGGCTCTGATGGGTGCTTATAGTTACGTAGCTGATGTGACCACGTTGGAGGAGAGGACCTTTAGGATGGGTGTCGTGGGGATTATAGTGACACTGGGGATTCCATTAGGGACCTCAATCAGTGGTATCCTGGAGGAGTCTCTTGGATATTACGGAGTTTTTGGCATCAACGCGTTACTGTATATCCTCGGGTTTATACATACTTTCTTCACCGTACATGACGTGAGACATGTGTCAACAGAAGGAACGTTTCTTCAAAAGTTGAAAATGTTCTTTAATCCTTTAAATGCTTGGGCATCTCTATCCCTTTTATTCTTGTCTCCGAAGAAGCAATTGATAAATATTTGGTTAGTCATTTTGGCGCACATTATTGTTATTGGTCCAGTAAACGGTAAGAAACATGTTTTTGTATGTGTATAAATGGTTTATTATCTATAATTATTTTTATCAGAATAGGTCACTCAGGTAGTGCAAACAGTTGACACCTTTAAGAATTAGGCATATAAGGAGTAATAAAAATATAAGCATTAATTTAATGACAACTAAACGGATGCTAATGACTCATTTAGTACGAAACAGGATGTTATTTATATAGATTGTACCATCTTTATATTGTTTAAAAATTGTAAGCGGCTACGCTGGGGCAAAAAATATCCACCCTTAATCACATACATTTTTAAAGTAAAATTTATGTGTCAATTCCAAAGTCACGAAAAACTTGGATTTTGAATTGTTTTAACGATAATGAATCATCAATTTCATTAAATGTAAAAGTTTTAATTATAAGCTCTCGCATTCTACGCTATAGAAATAATAATAAAAAAACTTTTGTATAGTATTTAAAGAAAAAGATTTTTTTTTTCAAATTATTTTTTAAATTTTTTTTTAATTTTGTCTTACCTTGCTTCTTAATTAACAAATGATGTTAGTAAATGTAGATAAATTAATAAAAACAGGTTTACAAGGGACTTCATTTTAACGACATTTCGACTTTTGTGTACTAATTATTTTGCTGTTTTCAGGCGAAGGAGCGGTTCAATTTTTGTATGTATTACAAAAGTATGGCATGGATGTCGTAGAATACACGATGTTTGCGACATGTTCCATTCTCGTAGGAATCGCAGGTAATTTTTCTCGTTTGATTATTAATAAATTGTCGATTTTTTGCTTCCAAGCCTCGTGATATCATATCCTGATACATCTTGATACTGAATTATTAAAAAACCGAAGGTCAGAAACATTCGTATTAACTTAACGGTGTATAGGTATGCTAAGCTCATTATATGTATAACTTGTTTGTACCAGACGTAAACATCATTATCTTATTTCGTTGTATGCCAAATATCAAATTTTTGACGCTCGTAAATGGTAAGATGATGTTAAGGATTTCCTTCCCTACCATGACGTCACAATACGGTAACATAGATGAAAAAGTTCTAAAAAGCGCGAACTGGATAATAAAATTTTACATACTAAAACGACGAACGTGATTCTTAGGAACAAATCCTGAAGGTAATTTGTTTCAGGTGGTGCGATTAGTGTAATTTTTTTCAGTAAATACCTCCAAATGCACGACAGCTTACTCGGTATCATCGCGTCTACGAGCAAAGTGATAGCTAGCTTTATTTATGGCTGGGCTCCAACGAAGTTCTGGTTCTTCTCTGGACCGATTTTTGATCTTTTCGGAAGTTCGGGGACTACTGTAGTCAGATCTCTGGGCACGAAAGTAGTGAAGCCAGAAGAAATTGGTAAGTAGTATCCATGTATAGTTTTGTTCAAAGCATTTGACAATTCAACTGATATGGATTTTGTAGAGATCAGTGAATTTAATTATCCTCGTTGTGTTAAGTTTTTCCAACATCGTCTTCTTTTCCGATTTATTTAAAGAAAATGTCTACTTATTTATATTTCCTCTCAAAGAAAACAAGATTTCAGACAAAAATTTTTATGATCAATAGGTTTTATACTTGGTTAATATTTTTACTATGGGTCATTTTTAGGTTTCATCTTTAGGTGTGTAATGCCATTGTAAATCTATTATTATAATTGAAACTCAATATTGAAACTTGCAAATGAATCTATTTTACCCATTTCAGTTCAATTTCAAAATTTAATTATTAATGTTAACATCTATTGTGTTTCATTTAAATTAACGGTATAATGTTTCCAATCATTATCCTTCACTTTAACTTTCTCGTCTTTTCACACAACATACTAGAGTTGAAAAGGGACTAATCTTCGGTTTAAAATCACTTTTTATTTGCTCTACAAGAGTTTGACAAACTGTTGGTTTCCCATTAGCAGAGAGAGCAAGCCTCTTATAAAACAATTTCCCTTTTAAAAACCCCTAAAACTCAAGACCACTTTAATTTCTTTAACACGAACCACTTTCGTGCCCAATTTTATAAGTTTTACTGTCATTCGTATTATTTATACTCGTCATAAGACTCGAACAGTTGTTCCAGAAACTTTAATAAACAATTTCACTATAATTTATTTTGTGTATGTTGATTTCAGGAAAAATGGCATCAGTTATTGGTTTTGTCGAATCGATTGCACCCGCTATATACACACCAATGTATACTCAGATATACACAGCATACATAGAAACTATGCCAGGAATGTTTTACATAGTCGGAGCTATCATGACTATACCCACGATTGTAATTTATATGTAAGTTGACCTTTTTTTATATATTTTTATTCCTTCGTATTAGAATATTTGAATGTAAATTTGTATATATATTTGGTTATATCTCTTAACAGTCTTTTAGCAATCACGCTTTTACATTTAAAACTTAAAGTCGCCTTTCGATACATGTCAACTACATCAAATATCGTCGGTAACAGATGATAGACCTCATTTTCTAAAAATATATTGTTTCTAATTGTCGTGTTAATCATAGCATTCGCTTCAAATGTTATATTGTCCTTGAAATGTTTAGTTTTCACATGATCTCAAATAGCGATAATTGTTACAATAACTTTATTATCAAATATTTCTGGCATTAGGTTGTTGCCAAATTGTTTGCCTAAAAATCTCTATCTCAAAAATAATCTCTTGTTGTAGTAGTAATGCTCTAAAAAAATAAATTGTTCTTTTTATTCATCTGCAAGAATTAAAAGCACATCTATTGTAGCATTCATTATAAGTTAGTTATTGAATAAATTAATGATGACTACAATAATCGTTACTATATACATACGGAAAGACTGCTAACCTTGGGCGCGATACTTTATGTTATATAATATATTACATTACAATGTTCACCTTTTCTCATTAACTTTGTACGTAGTTGTATTTATAACTAGTTGGTGCCCGCAACTTTGTTGCACGAAAATTTGTATATCACGCCGGAACCGTACATTTTCCCGGAATAAAAAGTATCCTTTATGTTGCCCAGACCTAGCTATTAAACAAAAAAAGATTTATTCAAATCCGTCCAGTAGCTGAGATTAGCGGGTACAAACAGACCACTTTTTTGTCGATATGTGTTCTATTACTGTTCCTTAGCACCCCCACATTGATTGTTTTGTAAAAATATTAAATGTACATATATACTCTAATTTCGCTGCTTGATGATATGTATAGATACTTATTATAAGTTACTTGTGTAAATGTTTTCGGAGTTCTTACTTACCTAACTTATTAGCTCTACTAAAGGTTCAATTTAATTTTAGCATTTCACTATTGATATTTCAGTTATTTTCATTTATCTAACCGGTTGCCAAGCCTTTAATAACTAGACTCCTCCATTACGAGAAAATAATGCACACCCAAAATGTCTGCCGATTGGCAGACATTTTTAAATGATGCCCATACTTACCAATGCCCATACCAATGTTACGAATGAGAAGGTGTGTCAGTCTATCCGTCTGTCTTTCTGTCTGTCTGTCACTTATTTACGCCTAACCGATTAATTTTGCTCGAAGTTTGATATGGAAATACTTTGAGCGGAAGGATATGGGATGCTTTTTTTTTTTTTTAATATAATATAATATCTATGGACGCTTCACACCACGTCAGTCTGGCCAGTGTTACAGGTACCAGACAACGGAAATATATTTAATACTTTTATACTATACACATATTTAAGATTTTTATTATAT